>RJWM01001418.1:42147-156739 GCA_004363535.1 Dasyprocta punctata | reverse complement strand
CTGTTAATGTAAGAAACCATTTTAAAGATAACGATGCGCAAATTGCAACCATTGTCAAGCTTCTATCTTCCGGTTTTGTAAACCTGCAATGTTGTGTATTTACTCTAGTTGTTTGCTTGTCTCTTTTGCTTGTTGTTTTTACTATATATGTCGGGTTTTTTTGTTGTTGTTGTAGTTTTTGTTTGTTTTGTTTTTCTTCGCTCAAATAAAATTAAAAAAAAAAGAGAGAATAAAGAAACTAGAAATGCCATAGCAGAACTGAAATCTTCATTAGAAATAGAAAGGGGGATTTGACATGCAGAAAATAGAATCAATGATGTGAAGGATATTTGAGAAGTTTTCCCAGAATCCCAAGAAAAGGAATAAGAAAATATAATGATTTAAGAGAGCATGATGTTCATGGAAAAGGAGACAATATTGTGAAGACAGGAGTTCTTCCCAAATTGATCTATAGATTCAATACAATACCAATCAAAATCCCAGCAAATTATTTTCTGGATATAGATGAACCGATTTTGAAATTCAATATCCACAATAGCCAACATAATATTGAAGGAAAAGAACCAAATCAGAAGACTGATATTATTACTGTAAAGCTACAGTAATCAAGTTAGTATGGTATTGGTGACAAAATGGGCCAAAAGTTCAGTAGAATAGAATAGAGAACTCAGAAATAAGCCCTTATCAACATAGTCATCTGATCACTGACAAAAGAGCAAAGAAAATAGCACAAAGGGTTTTTTTTGGGTTTTTTTTTCGGCATCAGGGATTGAACTCAGAACCTTGTGCCTGCCAGACAGGCTCGTAAGTCACTGAGCCAAAGTCCCAGCCCACAAAGATGGTTTTTTCAATAGAAGGTACTGGGATGACTGGACATTCACATGTAATTTTAAAAAACCGAGACTTGGATTTTTCACCCATCCATTTAAAAATAAATTTAAAATGGATCATAGACCTAAATATAAAAAGAAAACTATAAAGCCCCTAAAAGATAAAACAGGAAAAATTCAGATAACGTTGAGATTGGTAGTGATTTTTTAAATACAATACCAAGGACACAATACATGAAATACTCAATCAACTGGGCTCCATAAAATTAAAAACTTCTGCTTTATGAAAGACACTCATACAAATGAAAAGAAAAGCCACAGACTTGGAGAAGATACACCAAAGTACTATTTCATCCAAAATATCTGATACAGGAACGTTATCCAAAATACACAAAAATCTTAAAATTCAACAATATGGAAATAACCCACTTTTTAAAAAATTGGTCAAAGGTGTCAATAGACACCTCACCAAAGAAGATATATAGATGGCAAATAAACATATGAAAAGACACTGCACATCCTCTGTCATCAGAGAAATGCAAATTAATGAAATACCACTACACATCTATCAGAATGTCCAAAGTCCAGAACACAATACCACCAAATTCTGGAGAGGATGTGGAACAACAAAGCTCTCATTCATAGTTATTGGGAATGTAAAATGCACAGCCACTTTGGAAGACAGCTTGGCAGTTTCTTACAAAACTAAACATGCAGTGGTATCTTGGTTCACGAATTTAAGAAAGAATTAAATTCGTGAACCAAGGCACCATTGTATTCCTATCATACAACTCAACAACTGGGCTGCTTGATTATTTATCCATCTGGAAAACTGATGTTCACACCAAAACCTGAACACAGTTTTTATAGTAGCTTTATTAATAATTGCCAAAATCTGGAAGCAACCAAGATACCCTTTGGTACTGAAGTATGTAAACAACTGCGGCACATCTAAACAATTGACTATTCAGTACTAAACTGAGCTATTAGGTCATGGAAAGACATAGAGGAACCTTACAAGCATATTGCTAAATAAAAGAAGCCAATCTGACAAGGGTGCTTGCGTAGTATATGGCTTAACTATATGACATTCTTAAAAATGCAAAATTATGGAAACAGTAAAAAGAGCTGAGATTACCAAGGATTAAGCCAGAGAGAAGGTTGAACACATGGATCACAGAAGCTTTTCAGGCAGTGAAAGTATTTTCCACAATCCTTCAGTGAAAATACACACCAGTCAAGCAGCCATCTATGTGTGAAGGTTATTGTTAGAGGTGTAAGTTTCCAAAGAGTATTTTCCCATGTGCCCTTCCCAGAAAAAGGATAAAAACTTAAAAACATAACCCAGCAACAAAGAAATCAGAAAAGGGAGAGTGTAGAATAGGACCATCAGTGAATACTGTTACATATAGATGTAATTCTAAGTCATTGCAGTTAGTAACATTTATATGAAAATGATCACACCTGTGTAAAATTGGAGAGGCGCTATCTGGAACCTATGTAGCCATTTTTGTGTTTGGTTTCCATTCTGGATTCATTAATGCTTTTAACATAAAGAAATTACCTAAGCCATTATGATAATAGCTTGATGTAAATGTTTACATAGAAACGTCCGTATATAAAATCCATTAAGTGGTATATTTAAGATTTTGCATTTTGTTGCATGTAAGTTATACCTTTGTTAAAAACAAATAAATAAAGTGAAAAGACAAAAGAAGTCCACTTACATCAAGTGCATTGGAATCTCACCGCTAAGAAGAAAAGCCATTAGATGGATAGCCTTTAGGGTAACCACTTGTCCACATAGCCTCTTTGTGGGAGTTAGAAAATGTTATTCCTTTTCTCAAGATCTTTTGCTTCCATCTCTTACGCTTTGTAACAGTAAATATGCAGACTTTTTGACGGCTATGATGAAATAATATCCCCTTGCTAGGGCATAATTGTGCAGTGTACAACTTATATCCTGCTACGGCTCAGCCTTGGTTGTCCAGCCTGCCTCAATTCCTTCAACTCAGCCTCAACCTCTGTCAAAGTTGGAAGCAGATAGTGCTGTTTTTCTGCCTGGTTGACAAAGTTCATCAATGCTGGACTGTTCTCTACTTCCAAATTTAATTTCAGTAGCAATAAAAGTTAGATTTCTCTACACAGGTCAAGTTTGTCAGAAAGGTTGCTCTAAGACCCCTTGCCAAAGTGGTCAGAAATACATAGAAGACCTCTCAGAATAGCTTGATAATCTTTGCCTTCTCCTAAATCTGCTCCAGGTATCCTGGAGTCTGTTGTGGATCAAGGAAGAGCCTACTGTTGATCACAGCTGTTCTATGTGTGATCAGAGACCCCAGTGTAGGAAGCAAATTCAAGGGCAAACTTCCATAAGGGTCTAGGAACCTGCTCACCAGGAATGGGGGTGCAGCTACTCCTCCTCCCCACAAACCTGTGTGAAGCCACTTCTCAGATCTTCCCTGCATCCTCTTGTCCTCATCTAACTGTTTTGTTAATCCTCTAAGGGCAGCCCATTTCTACTTTTTCTTCCTGAGTGAGTGGCACTAATCACAAGAATTGGAGGGTATCTTTATTCTCATGAACCATAAGCTTCTCTAGTATTGATTTCCCTTGAAAGCTTCATAATTTTTATCATGGAGTCAATTCATCAATCAGTCATCTTTTAAGAAACGGGATTAATGGATTTTAATAGCTTTTGAGAGGTCAGTGGTCCTAGAATTTGATTGCACTTGTCTCTACCACTGAACTCCACAAACTCTAACAAATAAAATGTAAGAAACAAAATTCTCATGCAAATTACTCTGTCCCAGGTTGTGCCAATTTGGTAAATGTTGCTACTGATGGGTAGTGGAGGGAAATTACCCTCCAACGAGATTAAAGAGTTTCAACAGATGTTCACAAGGCCAATAATTCCAGTCCCAAAAGGTCTTACAAAGAGGGTTTGAGCACTTCTTTTCCTTGGAGAAAATGTTAAGCTGTGTGTAAAATCTATGTCTGTTTGGTCTTACAAAAAAAAAACTCCGGTAAGGGAAATCTGGTTGGAATTTATTTGAAAGAGATGAAGAAAGGAAGAGAAGGTGGAAAATGAAAGAAGGAAGAAAAGCAGGAAGAAGAAAGAAAGGTGAGGGAAGTGAGGAAGGAAAGGAGAATGGAGGGAAAGAGCGAGAGGAAGGAAAGATAGAAGGGAAGAGACAGAAGGGAGGCAGGCAGGCAAGTTTGCAGCAGGTGCCTATAGTGATATCTAAGTGTGATGTAACAGTTGAAGAATCAGACTCATCTTGGGCTCCTCAATGTCATAAAATTGCTTATCTTAAAGTAGTGTTTCTCAACGGGGATTTAGTAATGTCTGGGATCATTTTTGCTTGCCACATCCCCTAAGCGTCTGCTGCTGTGAGTACAGGAATACTGCAGGGATAAACTCTTTTACTGCAGGAGTTACTCAGCCCAAAATGGTAATAGTCCTGAATTAGACAGATTCTTCTAAAAGGAACCACAGTTAACCCTAATTCAGAGAACAGGGCCTGATAAAGACAAGCACCAAAAACCTGTTGGCAGGCTTCTCCTTAATTTCCTCTGGTAGCAACTGGATTCAGGTGGTCTAATTTTGCTATTTCTCTTCCATAACACCCAACTGTGTGGTTATAAAAAAAAATGTGTCTTATCCTAACATGTGTGGAAGCCTTTTCTCTTTCTGGCTGGTTGTGGTCAGAACCTTAAAGGCATTCCAGAACCATTGCCACATGCCTATGCCTTCCCAGATGCAGGGTATTTGAGCCATGTGGGCTCTGATGGTCTGTCCAACCTGCCAAACTTTTCTCTTAGTTTGAGGTCTCATCTTCAGAAGCCAGCACTCCTAAGTTAAACCCACATTAACTCGTGGCCCTCATTTCTACAAAGGCCGTTTACCCTCCAAATGCAGGAGACAGTCCCAAGGGTTCAATTTTACAAATTGAAAGACAAGAGAATATAATAACAAATAATAATTGAATGATACCAACCACAGTCATAAAATGTGCATGTGTGTGTGTGTGTGTGTGTGTGTGTTTAAATGTATATTTATGACAGACAAGTCCATAGAGACAATGGGGTTGGGGTTCATGAAAGGCATAATGGGTCCACCCTGGCTTCTGGAAGCACTCAGCCACCGCCAGCCCCGATGACAGGGCAATTCATCAGGAGGGAGATCGGAATGGTAAAAACTAAAGGAAATTTGGCAGAGATCTCCTTGCTCTTCCCGGAAAGAGTCTACTTTTTAGAGCAGTTGTTTCTTTATCAAACCCTGCTTGCTGTTTTCACCAGGGAATCTCATTGACTTACTTTTGTGTGCTGATATAAGTATGTGTAACTTCTCTTCTCTATCTCAGACTTCTAGGATCTGACGGGACCATCCCCACAGGTTGTAAATCAAACCAGTGAGCTGCCCTGGGTCCTCGCCAAATGTGAGGTGGATTCTAGGGCCTTTGGCAGCTCAAGTTAGGCTTCCCTCTCCCCAGATACCAAAAGTCCCAGAGTTTGGCTTTTGTACTGAAGTCACTCCTCAGATGTGTGAGGAGGGTGAGAAAGGATGGTGCTTAAGGATGAGGATTTGATTTGTGCCACATCTGAATACTGCTTTGGATTTCTTAAAAAATATGGACAACCTCCAAAACATACCCAAGATATGAGCCATCTTCACCTGACAGCCTGTCTTCTCTTCTGATACCAACTGGAAACCAACATGGAAAAAGGCAGCACAGTGCAGATAGCAAATGAAAACTGCATGGAACATGAGAGACTCAAAGGGAACTGTGAACAACACAGATGAAGCATGACTATCCCTTCCATCTGTCCCTGATAACAAAAATGTTAATGACTACAATTATGTGACAATTATAGAAGGCACACCTAAAGTGCAGAAGACATAGACACCAAAGAATGAGTTGAAATACGCCAAGCAAATGTGGAAAAAGAGAAAGTGAACAGAAGTCACAATAACATCAACCAAACAATTTGATTGCACAAAGGATTACCTTATAATTTCCAAAGGACGCATTTGTCTTCATAGTCACAAACCATTTTGTACCTATTGACATAGTGTTGAACTTTATAGAGCAAAATCTGCTGAATATGCAAGGATAAATCAGTATGAGCAGGGTGTGATGGGAGATTTCACATGAGCATCTCAGTATCTGGCTAACAAAATGACTACAAAAACAAATCACAGAGTATCTGAACAATATAGTTAATAAATAAGGACTAAGGTACTTGATCCTCATATCTAACAAACAGAATATACCTGGTTTTTAAGCATTTACTACACATTAAAAATGACCACATCTTACACTACAAAGAATGACTAATTTATTAAAAATAAAATACTCAGAGTCAAAACTGTAAGAACCACATTTTTTCTGGTTACAACTCAATACAATTAGGTGTTAATAACAAAAACTGAAACAAACAATTCAACTACTTAGGAATTCATGTTCACCTCCTGAATAACTCTTGGAAAAAAGAGGAAATAATTTCTGCAATTATAGACTTCTAAGGAAATTATAATGAGAAAGTCAATACATCCAATTTTATACATACAGTATGATTTTCATTTAGCAAAAAAAAAGTCATAGCAAATGAGTGGAAATAAAGCATATCATAGCCTTCATGCCAGTTAGAAGCTAAGGACCTTACACTTTTCTCTTTTTATATTCTCAGCACCAGTAAGGTCAGAATTAATGTCCACACATACAGAAGCTTTGGAATGCTCTGTGCATTTAATTAGCACAATGAGATTAGGACTAGGCTTGATGCTACACACTCAAGTGTTCTTTCATCTGTCTCTTCCCTGCACTGAAGCCCTAGATCTCTCCAAGAAACACTAGGGTGGAGGGCACAGATGGATCTTAAGGGCTCCTTTAAACTCAGAGATTTGGGGACTCAAGAAACAAAAGAAGATACAGTGCAGCCCTCAGTTTAGCTCTTCTATCTGGGAAGGTAAATTTTGCAGCCCTGGAGAGTTCAGTGATTGGTCCACAGGGAGACGAATATGGATCATCACAAGCAAGGATACGCCAGCCTTCATCTAATCCTATCAGACCACCCCTGCTACATATCATCACTGGGCACATGACAGATGGGTGTCAGAAATCTAGAGAGCAAAAGGCTAACTTTCCTCAGAGAGCTCTTAGAGCTCTTGTAACAGTGTAACTGGGCAGTGTGGATGGAGATTTCCTCAAATTTCATGGGGGTTGAGGTCCCAGGAGATGAACTGGCCTTTGAAGGATGTATTGGCATAGAGAAGGGGAGGTGCTTTTGCTTGATGAGTGATAGGGACAAAGCCGTGGGAATGAGGTGAGCGTATCTGCACAGAGTTGAAGTTGGCTGTGCTTTCAGCAGGTGGGTGGTCAGATCCTTGGCTCCCATTGTTCCTGATAAAGGCTGTGCTCCCACCAACACAGGGGACTCTTCTCACCCTTGGCTTACCTTCTCAAAGACCCTTGCAAAAAATGGGGTGTCCTAATGCTCCCACATTCTCTTCAGCCAGCATCTTCACTACCTTCGTACACCTACAGTATTTTAGATGTTGGGGCTATTTGAGGCACACTTTGGAAAAATGAAATTCGTGGTGACACATGATTAAGTTGAAATATTTAAAACATCTTGTGACCATGATGGTAGCTAAGGGTGGAGTTATGTGGGTACCTTTGGCCCAGAGCCCAGATTCTTAGGGTTTCTGTTTATCCAGGACCCATACTTCAGAGGTGAGGCCACCTCCTGCCCTGCATATCCTCCCAGCTGCTTTTGAGGAACCAAGACAGCCCCCTACCTTCTCCATCAGATGGTAATGTCCCAAGGCCAGGGACCAGGTCTCCACTGTCTGAGCCCCCAGAGAAGGCATGTGGTCTGTACGCTCCCACACTCTTCAGAATAGTTTCATCCATAGTTCCCTGACATTTTGGAGAAATGGACTTAGCATTGTGGCTTGCAGACCAGGAAGGCTGGAACATTAGCTTCATGGAATGTTAGAGTTCCTCTAGCCCAGCATTTCCCAACCACCAGTCCACAGACAGGCACAGGGCCAGGACATATTTTTACTGGTCTGCACAAATTTTCCTCCCCCACGTTTCTTACCTCCTACATGTTATAAACTGAAACACGTCCCATGGCTTTCAGCCTCTGTGGACAGATCCAGCAAGTCTGGCTGGGACTCCTGTGGGGTCAGGCAGTAACATAGAATTATTGCCTTGGTTCTGGGACCAAATCCTCTCTTCTTCTAGCATGCAAAGAGCCTGTGGAAGCTCCTCTATTCTCCTCTCCTACCTCCAGCTGCTAGGACAGGTAAAGTCTGCCTTACCTTTAGGATTCGCATAAGCAATATCCTCTTGTTTGCCCGTCAAACTCCAATTCACTGGACAATACCTCCCCTGGAAATCTTGACCAACCTCCTTTCCCCAAGGCTCAGTTGGTTGCCCTGTTCTGTGGCCTACCTCTAGAGGACTACACACCGATCTCATACATAGACACAGAGATTCAGCCTCTGTGATTGAGCAGGTCTAGTCTCACTGTCTTCCCCACTAAACTCTGAACTCCTGGAAGGCAGCAACTGGGCTCTTCCACCACTATTTTCAAAATGCTGGCATAGTCCTGAACAAATGCATGAGTGGACAAATGGACAGATGGATGGATGGGTAGATAGATGGTGGAAAGGGGATCAGAACCTCACTATTCATGTTCCAGCAGGATGGAGGTAGGACCAAGTGTTTCTCACTAAGATCCTCTCTGGATAGTGTATCCAACCTATTTTTTCTGTACCACATGTTAGGTGAAATGTGTATCCTGTGACCAAAATGAAAAGATTTGAGGACCGTGTACTTGTTATTTCTTTTCCCTTTCTCTCCTTCATGGACCAAGGAGAGAATTCAAGATCCACTCCTTACAACCTTGGGGTCCAGAAGTCAGTGTGGTCTTGCAATGACTGTGACCTCACTGCCAACTCTATTGTATGCATGTGTAAGTATGTATGTGTGCATGCATGTGTGTGTTTGTGCAAAGACAAGTGCGTGGAAAGGAGGCTTAGGCCATTCTTTCCTCCATTCTGGTCTTGGGTTGCTGTTTAATCAGATTTCCTCACAATTTCTATTCCACCAGAGTGCCGCTACTAGAGGCTGAGGTGGATGACAAATATGAACAAGCACTGTTACATATTCACACTTTCAAACACAGCCACCTTTGTTCAGGGATATGGGCATACATATACTCATTTCTCATATCAAATGTATGCATGCACTCTCACAGGTGTACCTTCAGTTAGGAGTCAAGTGGGGATCAAAGCACAGGATCAGGATCCCAATAATTCCCAAGCACAGCATTCCCTGGTGTGACTGGATCAGGAACAGAGCAGGACATCCTACCTTTTGCCTAAGGTAAGGAAGAGCCACTATGGAATGAAACGTTCTTGTAGTCAGTGGCCTGGCCTCTGGCTACACTTTCTACCACTAGTGGTAGAAATAATACTAAATATTTGTGCTATTACTAAATTAATTTGTAAAAGAAATATATTAAATTAATTTATATGAAGATGTAAATGACTAAGAATCTCTTTACACTCCCAAAAGAGAATGCTCCTCTTTATAATGAAAATTCTTCAGTAAACTAGGAAGGGAAAGGAAATTTCTCAACCCAAGAAAGTTGAAGGGGTGATGGAAATGCTCTAAAACTGGATTGTGGTGATGGTTGCACAACTCAGTGGATTTACTAAAGTCATCGGTGACATAGACATTATGAGTAAATTTTATGGCATATAAATTACGTCTCAATAAATCTATAAAAAACAAGGAGGATACTTGTTAATCTAACTGTGACCTCTACTGGAGCAATTTCTACCACTGCTGTGGAGAATCAAAATAGCTGGAAGAGCTCCTGGTAAGAGATTCATGTTCCCTTAGTCTCTTAGCTGAAGGACAGGTTATTGCCCTGGAAAGGCCTTGTTATTCTCTAGACTCTGCTCCAGCTCAGGCAAGAGATTAGATGTGCTTCTCCCTCCCCTGTGGCAGTTACACCAGGGAATGCCACACTTGGCAACAAAGATGGGTTTTTAGGAGGCCATTCTGAAAGAGTCAGAATCTATGAAAACACTATAGTAGTCACATAACACCCACAGTGCATTTAGAAAACCTAATAGTAGTTGGTTATTAGAGGTGCAAATGGTTGGGGGTGCTGTAAAATTCAGAGAGACAGCAGCCACTTTCAGGGCAGGCAGAGTGCAGTGAAAGGCCACAAGTCTTAGAGATTAGAGGCTGGGGACCAGTTCTGGGAGTGAGAAAGTGAGCAAGAAGAGTGATGGGAGATGCCACAGGCTATCTCCAAGCTCCTCCTCCAGCCCCATTCTTTAAGACTGGCCAGCCTGCACATTTTCCCTGCTTCCTCAGGGGACTCAGATGCTCCAGGTACTTTGGCCAGTCCTTATGGACAGTAGATGCAGGGGAGAAGTTGCCTGAAGCCCAGGCCAAAACAAGATCACAGATATGATCACAGGGTGATATGATCTGACAAGTCCCTTACCCCAGTGCCAGATACCAGTCATGCCAGCTAATCCTCTTCTCTGTCTCCTTCTTTGGTTCTCTTTCTTTCAGGTCTTGGTTCCACCTTTTTTTTCCCTCCATCTCTTGCCCCTACCCCTGCTCTCATTTCCTCTTTCCATGTTGCAAGGGAATTTCAGCTGGAACAACCCACAGAGTGCGGTGGGCCTGGGGTGCATCCAGAGGTCACTGGAGCCGGGAGGGTCCCAGGCGAGGGCTGAGTAATGTGTCACTGCCAGGCCTTGGCAGGGTTGCAGACCTGGGGGCTTGACAGCAGGGGGGTGCCTGGGAGGTGGGAGGTAGAGGGCAACCTGACTCCTGGAATCCTCCAGAGGAAAAGGCCTGAGGTGGAGGTCAGGAGGCCATTTGAGCTTGGAAAAGAGATCCTCACTGGTCACTTCCTGTCCAAGATCCCAGGGTCTTTGGTGAGGTCTCTTGGCTCTGGCTTGGAAGGTACCAACCCTGCCAAGAATTCTCCTCTCTCTCTCTTTTTTCACTAAATCAAATAATAAAGGAACTGTGTCTATCTCTATTTCCATGTAGCTAAGTCTGAACCTCAGCTGATCCTGGAAGCCAACCAGGTACGTGGAAAGAGGAAAAAATGACAGCCAAAAAAAATGAAGTGATGCCTTGAAGGCCAGATGGAGGCCATGGGCAGGGATCTGCAGGAGGCCCTGAACTAAGGGGCTAAGGAAGAGGGGTCTGTCTGGCCTCAGAGTGGGGCTGGGGGAAGCGAATTGGGGGTGGGTCTTCCACAGTGGGTGCTGGTAATGGTCAGCTGAAGGTGGAGCCAGAACAGTCTGAGCATGGGTGACCCTTATGCATAGAGCTTCTGCAAGCTTCTTGGGGGCCACAGAGAGCAGGAGGTCCCCAGGCTTCATAGAGGAGAGTTGGGCAAGGTGGGGGGTGGTCCTAGTGGGAGGAGGGGCTCATAGTGCTTGAACCAGCTCCCAGTCTGGTTCCCTGCCTCAGTGCATTCTAGCCTGGAGTTCACCCCACAGATCCTTTCTTCTGCCTCCTGAGTCCCATATCCTCATGCGTGGCAGTCTCCCCGTGAGGAGCATTACACCTGGGCGCCCGGAAAGAAGATGTGGTGGTAGGGGTGAGAAGAAGGAGCAATGTCTCCTCCTCTGAGTTTTTTCTGAAAAGAAGGCACACATTTGCAGCTTTGATGCCTTAACTACCACTCCTGGCCATCCTCTTCTCCCCCGCCTTGACTGAGAGCTCTGAATCATCACAAAGGCACCCCCCACCCTATCATCATTTGCTGTCTGTACTCCAGGCTCCCTCAGACTCTTATCCCACATCACTCCCTTCAAATACCAATCCCTGTCACACATCATAACTCATCAAGGTTTGTCCTCAGTTCTCAGCATAGAGTCTAATTTCCCAAGTATACCCCAAAAATCCTGCCTGATCTCTCATTGGGTCCTTTCTACAGCTGTTATACCATATCCTGACACCCACACTGTTCCCATGTTCTTGTACCTACTTTCCATCACTAGCAATTTCCCAAGTGTTGTGCACTCTCTCTGCCCGACTCTGGCTTCCTGCTCTGCCGGGACAGTACCCAAGGAGCACCTGCTTTCTGCCTCTGGTCCCAGCACCAAGGACAGCGCCTGGCATGGCGCAAATGCCAATAAGTAATGATGAACTGATGAGTCTCAAACCCTGTCCACCCTCCCTCCCCTCAGGCTGGGTTAGGCACCACTACTGGGCTAGGCTTCCCTAGCATTACACTGAAATAGCCTGACTACATATGGAGATGAAAGGAGCTTAGTATCTTCATGGATGTAATTTTTCATCCCAGTGTTTATTTTCAGCCCACGGCTTTCCACCATTCAAGCTAGAAAGTGAGGTGTCAATTCCTCAGGGAAGGGCTATTTCAGTAGAAAAACAGAAATAGACTTTGCAACATTAATCCTGAGGGATTATAAGAAGTGATGAGTCTATATAAAATGCTCAAGATTAGGAGGGAAAGGGACACAGGAGGAAAGGAGTGAGACCTGGACAATAAAACACCGCAATGGGAATGTATTAGATCCAATCACTGGGACAAAGTACCTGACCCCTGCAACTTAAAAGAGAGGTTCATTTTAGCTTATAGTTTCAGTCCAGGGTCAGCTGACTCCAAGGCACAAACAGCATGGCAGAGGGGCATGCAGAGGAAAAGGTGCTCAACCCATGGCAGTCAGGAAGAAGAGAGAGAGAAGGGAGGAGCTGGGGATAAGCATACATCCTTCCAGGTCCCAGCCCCAGTGACCCTCCTCCAACTAGCCTCTACCCCTAACAGCACAGTCAGCTACTGAACTCATCAATGGTTGAATCCACTGATAATTTAAGCACCTGCTATGGTCTACCTTCCAAACACATGTAAACAGGGGGGATTTTAGATCTGAATCATAATAGAGAAACCATGGACCCAGATGTGAGATCCATGTCTGAAAAGATGTGCTCCTCTGTGGTCGGCATCACTCATTACCACACAAGCAGTCATATAAGGGCCATGCAATGTACCCCAAACTCCCTGACCGTCTGTGGGCTGGGCTCACCGGATGTCCACTCTGGTATCTGCAAAGCTCCTGCTACTGGAAGCAGTTACAATTCTGCCATCTGGCCATGAAAAGAAAAGCCTCTTTCTACTCTCCCTGTCCACTCAGTCCTCATCCAATTTATTCACAGTAGGCCCCCACCATTACCACAATATCCCAGGGATGTGGGGCTTGAAAGAGGCCGGTGAGGATAGGAGGCTAAAGAAAGAAAAGTTCTCCTGTTCCCATTTTCACATTTGACAGAATAGCCTTCCACAACATCCCTTCATGCAGGACAGTAGCAAAGACTGCACAACCCTGATTTTCTTCTTTTTCCTCAGCACAAGGCCAGGAGCACTGGGTCAGCTACATCCTCAGCTATTAGCATACTCCCTAGCAGGTTGTAGCTTCTTGATAAATCTGAAACAGTTATTCTCCTCTCCCTCACTATCAGAACTTCAGATCTGTTCAGAGAAGTAGTGTGATCCATTGAAAATATTTAGATTTCTTGAATTTCTAACAAGTATGGTGGCATTAAGATAGTGCTCTGGACAATAAAATATAGGTGAAACAATAAGATAAAATATACTGTAGGAGGGGCTTCTGGGGAAACTTGTTAAAGCGATGGACTAACTGCCAGTTTATTTCTAGTTCTTGACTTTTACCACTCATCCTTCACCTTGCATTCATTTTCCTGCCTGGAACATGGACATGTCTAGAGGTGTGGGAACTAGTTTGCAATGACAGGGACAAATTTCGTACATAGAAGATAGCAAAACAAAAGGCTAGATAGAGCCAGTCTTTAATAGGATTTTGAAGGCCAGTTTATACTATCCCCAAATTGCCTATCTTTAGACTTCTTGTAGTGAGTGTTATCAGTTAGTAATAGCTTCAAAACTTCTGCATAGCAAACCATCTCCAAAGTCAATGATTAAAACAATAATCGTTATTCTCACTCATACATTTGAGGATCAACAAGTTCTGGACCAAGTTTAAGGTGGGGCTGCTCCATGACTCTCAAATTCTCCTAGGACCACCATCTACCCAGAACATATTTTACCATAGCCATAGTAGAATCCCAAAAGGGTAAGCTGAACTGTGCAAAAACATTTCAAGTTCCTGCTTATACAGGTTGAGCATCTCTAATGGAAAGTTCTGAAATTTTAAATGCTCTATAATCCAAAACTTTTTAAGTATATATATATATACATTCACATACACATGACATAATTTCATGTTTAGATTTGGGTTCTAACCCCAAGATACATCATTCATGTATATGCAAATATTCTACTGTTCAAAAAAATCTCCAATCCAAAATTCTCCTGGTTCCAAGGATCTTGGGATCAGGGATACTCAACCTATGTCCTATTCTCTAGCATCTCATTAGCCAAAGTGTGTTACATAGATGAACCCACACAGTTCAGGGTTGGCAAGCTCTATCTCTGGTGGAAGAAACCAAAAATTTGTAAGGCAAAGGACATGCATAGATAGAAGAGTGAAGAACTGGAGCCAATAATTAGAAAATTCCTGCTGAGAACCATTGTGTGCCAGGTATTATTTTGGGTGCTTTTTGTTCTTAATCATCTCATTTAGCTTTGTAACAATTGACATGAAGCAGGCTTTATTACATTTAACTCTACAGATTAAAAAAAAAACCATGGCCCTAAAGAAATTAAAGAATATTCTCTTAAGAAAGGAAAGGGCTGGTACTTGATCCTGCTTTTGACTTCCAAAAGCCTACCCTCATTCATTACGCCACATGCCCTTACTTCTGGGAAAGAACAAGTGTGTGACTTGGAGAAACAACAACGGCACTGGATAGAAGGCCAAGTTTGTATCTTGTGTCTGCATACAGACTACAGGCCAAGTAGATTCCAAAGTATGGGTGGAAGGTGAGCAAGGCTTGAAGGACTCTGAGAACTCAGATTGTGTCAGTTGTACACAGTAAGAAATTAGTCTGGCTAATTTAAGCAGAAAATGACTATATATGGTTTTCCCAAAATTGCACATAAAGTTGGAAGAGCTCAGAGAAGATGTGAGCAGGGAAAGCTGAAAACCCAGAGCACATTCCAAAGCTGTTAAAGGGTCCTAAAGACATGCATGCCCTCGGCACCACTGCTGGCACTGCTGATGCTTCTGTCCCTCAAAACCCAAGACTGCTGCTGCAACCACCACCTGAATACTTTTCCCCTGTCCTGGGTTTAAAGTCCAAGCATGGTACCTCCAGTCCTAAGGATCAGATAGATGCCCATGTCACAGTGGCATGGAAAACAAGCATCTGGTTTCAGCATCTGCAGTGGGAGTGGTAGATGGAATCTGTCTTGCACCAGGACTCTTTTTAGTTACAGATTTTTTTCCAAGCACAGGAAAGGGTCTCCAAGGTTAGAAAGCAAAATAATAATAAAGAGGAGGAGGAGGAGGAGGACAAAGAGGGAAAGGAGGGACCTAGGGAAGGGGAAGGAGGAAGAGGAAGAGAAGAAGGAGGAGGAGAAGGAGAAGGAGGAAAAAGAGAAGAGGAGAGGAAGAAGAAGGAGAGGAGGAGAAAGGAAAAGAGTCCTTTCACAGCCTCTGTCAGTTATCATGCGACCAGTAAGCATGACAAGGAGAGGGAGGCCCCTGGATTCCCACGACTACCACACACTGCAAGGGAGCGGGCAGTGGTGAGGCAATGCGGGGACAGAGCTGGAACCTGCGCACCTGCCTTAGGTCGTCACCCTTGGTACAGGCATCTATCTGATCCTCCTTCTCCCCTCAACAGTTTCTAGGCAGATGAGAGAAAAGTCTCACCCCTAGGAAACTGCTGGAGAACAACACAGAGAAAGTGATGGGTCTCAACCTCTAGGGGTTGTGTTTCCAAGAAGGGACTAGGAATGCCAGGGAGAGTGTGGTTGGGTGGGCCTAGGTAGAAGGCAGATGTTTCAGGGTGGGGGAATGAGAAACAGCACATTGTCGTGGGCAAGAAGACTTTCCTGTCCTTCCTCCAACTCCTGCTGAGATATTCCCGTGAATCCCTAGGCTGGCCAGCTTTTCCTGAGGCTGAGTCATAAAGGAGGGTAGAGGAGGCCTGTGTCCAGAACTACACCCAGCTCACGAAGTTTGTAGCTGGCAACCCTTTCGATGTTGGAAGAGTATGGACCTCAAATTTTGTTTCTGCCCCTTCTGACTTTGCCCAAAATACGACATATCTCTGAGACTCAGTGTTCCCATTATAAAGGGAGTGATGGCAGTAACCCCCTCATAGGTCCGCTGGAGAGTTACAGTGAGCTGACAGTGTAAAGTGCTCAGGACATTGTCTGGCCCATAAAAGCAATTATGCTGCTTCTGACAATGGTAACATCCTTGAGGATGAAGTGATGAAGGCAGGCTGTGTAGGAGGCACCTAATAAGTACCAGTTCCTTCCCCTTTCTTGGTTCCAATGGCCCCTCTCCCACCCCAGGTGTGCAGTATCCTCAGGGTTGCCCCTCCCAGGAGTGGGGCTTGCTGTGATCACAGTTTCCACTCAGGTCTCTAAGCATGGAATGCAGGGTATGTGGCAAGGACAGGGAGGGGAGGAAGCGTGGGCCTCGCCACCACCTGCTCCCGTATCGTGCAAAGTCTGATAAAGGTTCCTCTTCTCTTATTAAGTTGCAATCAACTCTGACTCCCCTATGCCCAGGCCAGTGTCCCCTAAGCTGCTGAAGTTGAATCCTTTCCTGAGTGGAGGGAGAGCCATGCCTGTTATCCAGCTAGGGATGGAGGGCACTGACCACTGCAGTACTGAGAATGGCTCTCCTTTCCTCCTCACCTCCATGAACGCCTAGGTGGAAGCTCCATTGTAGCCATGAGGCTTGTAGATTCTTAAGAGTTGGCTGGACTTTCTGACCCTCTGGAAGTCCCCCTGCTCTGACACCCCCAGGAAGGCACACCCCAGTTTTTTGGGGTCAAGATCTGGACGTTTAGATTCTCCTTCCCTGCAGCTCCGGGCTTTGGCTGGCCCAACTCCTTTTCCAACCAATCACTGAACAGCCCCGGGACAGGCCAGGCCCCGCCGCCCACTCCCCCTCCCCTATGGTCCCCAGCACAGAAGCCCTGTTAGGGATCACTGCAAAGCACCACATGGAGATCTAATCTGGGGTGGGGGCGCCGAGCTGAGGCGGGGTGGAAGGGGTCGACGAGAGGAGGAAATTAATGATTAAATAATGGGTTCCAAATGCAGCGGCTCCAAGTGAAATCCCCAGCCGCAAGCCGGCGGGCTGCACGCTCTCGGCCTGGCTCCAGGAGCCCAGAGGAGGCCCAAGTAGGCGTTGGAGATGCTGGTGGCGGCGGGCGGGAAGCCCCTCCCAGGCCTGGTCAAACAGTCCCAGCCAGACACGGGGTCAGCAGGGTGCCTGGGGGGACTCGATGATTCCTGATGACAGGTGGGAGTCCTGCCACTTGAAGCGTGGCTGCCAAGCCGGGTCCCATTGTGGGGACGCAGCAGCAGGGGCTGAGCCAGGCAGAGAGGAAGTCTTGGCTGGCAGCTCTGCCAGGTTGCAGCCATTCCTGGCCTCCATGCCTGGCACCTCCCCCCGTCATTTCATTCCATCGCTTCATCATCCGGGTTACCCTGAGCCTCAGCCCTCCTGCAGGAAGCCTTCAGAAGCAATAGGAGGACGAGGAAGGATCCCCCTGCCAAGATCATCATCACTCTCACACTAAATCTTCCCCCATAGTTTTCCTCTCTTTCCTCTGTCAAACTACAATGCCTGCTCCTGATGTGGGGCACACTGTTCCTTCCCCTGAAACTTTGGTCTTGTTTAGAGAAAACCATTTCTTACCATGCCTCAGTTTCCCCTCAGCACTGAAGACTGAGATTCCTATGCAGTATTCCCCTGGGAACCAGGACTGTTGTCATGTGTCTTTCTCTCTACCTGGTAGGGAAGGTGCCTGGTCAGCATCCCTAGCCCTACACACACTTGTACTAGAGAACACTGCTGGACCCTCTGTGTCCCTCCTTCTGGTTGGGGTGGCCCAGGCCTGAGAAGTTGGGGACAAGAATCTTGGCCCCCTGGCTTTTTTCTTTCTCTTCTGGAACCCCGCTTGGAGCCTGAAACTTTCCACACTGAACCTTTGGCTGTGGATGCTGGAACTTTTGCAATTTCCTGACTTGAAAACTGTTCCCCCTGTGCCTCCTCCACATACCTTGTAGGTCTTGTGGGGGTGATCACCTCAGCAGGGCTTCAGAGCCCAAACTGTTGGGAGTACAACCCTAGACTCTCAACTGTGACCCATGGCACTAAAAAGTGCACACTTGGGCTGCTGTGGTCTGTCTGTCCCACCCAGGGCCTCCCAGAAGAAGCCCTGGCTTGAAGGCTCGGGAGGGTGGACATCAGGGCTCAAGAAGGAAACCAGTCTCCAGGTAAATTGGATTGAATGATGGGAATAGAATTTCTGTGTGTAAGTGCAATCATGCAGAACAGATTTCACTCTGGAGTTTGGGGCCATTGCTCCCCTCCAAACCCAGGCAAAGAATGCCAAGGAATGTCTGGGCCTGAGGAGGTGACACCACAGCCCTGAGGAAGGAGCATGGGCTTTGGGACCAGGCCAGTGCTTGAGAAAACTGGAAACCAAGGCACCGAGCCCTGTTCCCAGGAATGCCTGCATTGCTGCAGTGTCACAGGTGTCCCTGCCTGTTTCAGGATGCCAGGGGGGAGTAGCCAAGCAGAGGGGTGCTCTGCAGGAGCCCACAGGTAGGAGCCAAGAGGGAGCCTTCCTACAAGCTCTGCCCAGCAGAGCAGGGCACTGTCACTTCCCCACTTCCATGCACTCCCGAATGCTCCCTGCATGTTTGGGGGCTGATAGACCAGATCCAGCCAAAGCCTGTTGTGGGTCTTGTGTCATACCCTGTCCGGCTCTGGGGCACAAATCTTGGGTCACTTTTATGGACTTCCATTCTGTATTGCTGTGGAAAGGCAGGCCAAATAAACAGCAGGCTAAATAAGCCTGAGGCCTTCCTTTCCTTGGGTGCCGCCCGCCCCCCCCCCCCGCCTCATCCAAGATCCACACACCATCCGGTATCGTGCGTGCAGAAGAATTTTAATAAAAACAAGCAATTCAGAAGGTCTGGCAGGGCAAGCAGGCTGGTCATGTAGACTTGGTGCTACTCCTGTCAGGGGAGGCCAGAGGCTGTCCTAGGGACAAGCACTCCCAAGACAAACACAGAGCAACAAGCTGGCTTTGTCTTCTTCCTTTGATGATGGAGCTTCCTGGCAGGGACCTAACCACGCAGGATGAGGCAGGAGGGTTTTAGGAAGGAGGGTGTAAAAGAGGGTTCAGGGTTGACAGTGCTAAGTATTTGGGGCTCTGGTCCTTTGAGAAGCTCCCTAAGAAAGGTATTTAGGGTAGGTGATATAAGCTTATGGAGCAGAAATTTTTACTGGTTTTGCCACCTGTCTGACTTCAAATTGTCACTTCACCCAACACGCCCCCACCATCTCAGTCAGGTGCCTGCTGTCCTCAACCAGTCACAGAGGCCCCCGAGCTATGACACAGATGGGGTAAAGTCAAAAATCAAAAAGAAAACTGAAAAATTTTAATCCCTTGGTTCTGCGGATATGGATTTTTTCCAAAAGAAATTTAATTAAAGACAGAAAAAGACCAATATAAACCAAGAAATCACACACACATGTGAAAAGTGCCATGAGGGCCCTGAAGTCCTGGCCTAAGAGAAGGGAAGTTTTGGCACATGGTCCCAGGAGCCTCAGAAGCAAGATTTCAGGGGACAGTGGTTTAGAAAGTTCCAGATGACTTTCACCCTTTTCAGGTGTGAGTGAGTCAATCTGCTATTCCCAGTCCAGGAGCTCCCAGGAGCTTTATGTTGAGGATCCAGACCCTGTGGTCAGGACCCAGCTGCTCACCTTGGCACCGAGCCTTTCACTGCCCATTTGCAGAATCGTGAGGTCAGTGCTCCTTGGTACTGATCAAAGCTCATGATCTCCCCACTCTGGAGAGGTGTCTGACCCTTCTCTCTTAAGAAACTCCTCTGTTTCCCTGTCTCACTGTCTCCATCTCTGTTGTCTCTCTCTCACTAAAATATGCCATTTTTGTGATTTTAAAACTTGAAAAATTGTCTTAATTCAAATCAGTGTAGCGTATTGTGGTCAACAATTCCCTTAGTCCTTCAGGCAGCCAGTACCAAACATAGTAGGGCTTGGAACTTGGTTTAATGTCCTAAAAGCTCTGCCACGACCCCCTTTGCTTCCCCTTGTGACCCAATTCCAGTCCTCGCAGATGTTGACACTGCAGCTTGTTTTCTCTCCAAAGCTCTTGCCTCATCCCTTAACATGCTTCTTAGCTCAGGCTGGTGGCTTCTCCCTGTCACCAGGATGTGTGATTTCCATGGCTGTAGTGCTACTGCCACCCTGAGAAGGCCCCTGCCCCAATTCAGCCTGGCTCTGTTTGCCTCCTCTGGACACGGCTCCCCCAAACAGCTCTAGGTTTACCATAGCACAAAAGTGGGCTTGAATGAATGAATGAATGAATGATGAATGGTGGACCTCTATTTAGATTTCACTTTTCTAAATGCCCAGGCAGGACCCCTCACTCCATAGTAACCCTGCCTTCATAATCCTTATTACACATTTAGTACAATGATGTCCAATTTTGATTCTCCACAGATCTTCCTTGTGCACCCACGCCTAGCACATAGTAGATGCTCAAAGAACAAGTGTGGAATTAGTGACTGAGAAGTAACTGAGCTTCCTCAGCCTGAACAGTGACCCTCTCGCCACCTCTTGTTTTCCTGCGCCTTATGAGAAAGCTTAAGCTCTCTTTCACTTTCTTTTCCACATTGCAATCACTCAAGATTTTCCTGGCAGCACTTTTCTGGAGACTGTAGGGCTGTATGGGCCTCTGCTTTCTCTTAGGCTCTGGGCATCTCAAGGGCAGTGGGCTTACATTTTTGTCTCTGTGTCCCTTGTCATAGTACTGTGTCTGGGATTCAACAAATAACTGTTGTATGAATAAATGAAGAGGCATCACCTGGAGGCCTGAATTAGTGACTGATGCTTTTCTCAGCACTTGTGGAAATCTCACTGGCTATGCAACTGTCACTATCATCAGAATTGCTCTCCTTTTCAGTATTCTAATTAGTCTCTTCTTTCTGGTCAGAAGTAAGTACCAAATAAAAAAGTTTCCTTTTCCCTCATTGTTTTATAGACTTCTGGAAGATGACTCCTCTCTTTCTGTTTTCCATCTGTTCCCCACAGAAGACATAGTGTGGTCAGTTTGGTAGTGGTCAGGATAGGTCTTGTTAGCATACAGTAACAACCCTTAAATATCAGAGACCTAGCAATAGACTGAGTGACTATCGGAAGCAGGGTCCTTCACGTTGCCGCTCCACATGAGCAGGTGCTTGCACCTCACTGGCCAAAGCAAGTCCTATGGGCACTCTTAAGGTACCACCCTCTTATGCACCTAGAAGAGGAGAACCAGACACAGTGGAGCACTAGTGATCCCTGCCCCACTGGAATTAGGGGCAAACTGGGGCCTACAAAGGTTGGTTGACGTTCTGTCAGCAGCTAGGCAGAGGAGATGGGAACCAGTACAATGAGAATAACTCCACCCTGGATCTGAACCAGGACTTGGACTTCTCACTCAAATTATCATACCAGTCATTTCCTATGATTTTTTGCCAGGAACTCTGCCAGGAGCTCTGAGTAATCACAGTCTCATAGTCACCATCAGGGAAAACTTTGTCAAGATTCTCTTAGGCCTGTGGTTTTCAGGCTTGAGCTTCAGCCCCTAGGGGAGTCTTCTCCAAGCCTTGCTCCTCAGAGGAGGGAAAATTGGTCACTTGTCACAGCTTCTCCCCTGCCATGACCCTCACCAGCTTCTGCCTCTTCCCTCCTCCATCCCCACCCCTACCCTGCATGCTACCTCCACATCTGATGGAGGCTCTTCCCTTGTGATTTTCTTGGCCTGAGTTCCTGAGGTGCAATCTAGTGGCAAAGTCAGAGAGTGACTTGATATCTGATTTACAAAATAAAAGGAACATGTAGGAAGAGGAGGCAGACAAGCATTAAGCCCTTCAATTAGGCCAAGATAAATATGCAGATCAAATTGTTTAATGCATGGTCCTCCCACTAGATTGGGAGCTCCAGCCAAAAAGGACCACATTTGGTTAATTTATGACTAATCTCAGGTGCTTTGTTGAGTAATTGATATATAGCAAGTGCTCAATACCTACTCTGTGAGTAAATAAATGAGTCACTGGCACCATCGATAGGCAAACTCAAGATCAGAATTGCCAGATTACCTGCACAGTGTGCAAAGAATAAGCCTTAAGACTTAAACTTGGTTCTCCTGGGGTTCTCTGCCCTACCATATCACGGCTACCACCATACAGGTTATGTCATCACTGCTACTATGACCAAAAAGGGACCAGTGGTGGGACATTGGTGGGGAAGAGGCCACAGAGAGAAGCATGCCACCTGGCAAAGCCACTGTGTTTTCCTTGTTGTCCCAGCCTTGCACGTTTCCCTCTACACCCCACACTGCCTACCTCACAGCCCATGGTCCTACACAGGCATGCTGCTACCCTTCACTGCCCCAACCTTCCCCAACATTCTGCATCCATCAAATGCTTCCATATTCCCACTGTTGAGAGCTAGAGCACTCTTAGTGTCAAGTTCTCCTCTAGCCACTTCGTGAATGTAGACCTCTCCCTTCTCTGAAGATTGTGGGTTTCAAAAGATGGGGGTCATCCTTTTGTACCTTCTGGGATGATTTATGCTGGGTCTGGATGCCAGAAATATCTCAGGGAACAAGGCAGTATCTGTACCCTCATGGAAATTAGTGGAGGCAGACATTACTAAGTGACTAAATAAATAAAGTTATTTCCGAAGGCAATAAGGGATAATACACTGTTGGAGAGTCTGATACACCTGGGGTTCTGTGAGCAGATGACATCACAGAAGGGACCTACAGGATGAGAGGGATCTGAATGGCTTGGGCTGAGGACTGGGAAGGAGAGATCAGTCTTGGTCAGGGGAAGGGTCTCCTTTACCTCCGGCCCCAGGATGTGGCCTTGGGGAGGAATCTTGGTGAAGATTCTAAGGGACTGTGAAAAGGCACCAGTAGATAAGGATGTCTCTGTCCTGTGGGAAAAGATGACTTCTGTTCTTGTTTTTTGTCACAACCTGGTCTCAGAGCAGATGGTCAATACTGCCTCATTAATGAACTTGCAATGATGTCCTTTCTTGGCACCTATTCTAAATCCACATAGCTCAGTTGAAATCTCAGTTTAGTGGGCAGAATTCCCAGGTACATTCTTTCATGCTAATCCCTGTCGGTCTTTCTTCATAGAGCATGATTGAGCCTTTCTGCAGAATGCTCACATCTTCCCTGACTTACTGAATGAGAACTGCCCGTGGTCTCCGTGTCAGAGGCAGGCAGGGAGTCATCCAGCCCAATGCTGACCCCAGCCTGGCCTTCTGGGGCATGCTACCCTTGCTTTCTCCCAACTGGTGAATTCCACCACAGCACAATCCTGAGCCGGCGCCAGGGCTGCAGCAGTTCTAGCTGAGGTATGCATATTGAGTTTGCACATTTAATTGGGAGGAAACAATCCCATCCTGTGGGTGGGTGGAAGTCAACACTGACGGCCAGAAATACTCTTTTCAGAAAAGTCCTCAGCTGCTTAGGATTGTTACAGAAGGACAGAGAGGAAAGGACCAGAGTGAGTCACAGACAACTCAGAGGTGAAGACCAGGGCAATACCAGAGCAGACTTTGGGGAAGTACTGACCTCAGGGTTAGGAGCTGAGTCTGGGCGCTGCTCTCTGGGGGCACATTGCCTCATAGGATGGGAACTGGTTCACCAAAATAGGTGCCAATGGGCAGAAGTTGTCCAAAGCATGGGGCTCTGGGCACTGCTGGCTTAGAGAAATCTTACTAGGCTGCAGTAATGAAATGGGTCTCCCTGGAGCAGAAGGTGAAGCTGATGCGCCAGGCTGTGACCATGTTCTTCGAGGCCCGACAGTGTTCATTGCTCATTCCTTATTTTTGTTTTTAGGATAAGGCATTTCCTTCCTTCTCCACCTTTGATTTTCAGCCTCTGCTGCGTCTTCTGGAACCATTTCCCTGCCACTGACCTCCATCAGCACCTCCTCAGGCTAGGTTTCTCACTATGAAGGACTCTTCTCCCGCCCTCTCCCTGACTCGCCCACCCCCACCACTCTCTTCTGGGTGTCCTTTCGCTCACACGACTTCAGTGGTGCGGGTGCACACACTGGCACACTCACATACGTGCATGCGCAGTCTTAGAGTTCAACACACTCCTTCCATAAGCAGGTCCTTGCCTACTTCTCTGTTGTCCCCAAGGCCTTTTTATTAAGCCACTTTTCTTCATCTTCCCTGGTAGGCAGGACTTTGCCAGGGTTAGGGAAAGGACCAAGCCCGACCTGGTCCCCCACATTGACAGTCTGATGAGACATCTGACAGAAGAACAAACGTTACTAGAAAACAAAGCTGAGTGCCACAGTTCTGGGAAAGACACAGAATACATGCAACCAGGTTAGGGTGCTCCAGAAGCAGGCTCTAAGACAAGAATATGAGGGAAACAGTTTACTTGATAGCTGGTTCCAAGAGTCATCAGCATTGACATGAAGACATTACAAGGGAAAGGAGGGCAGTCTGTGGATACCCTAACAAGACTGCTACCACTGTGGTCAGCCAGAGTTCATTCTGCTGGGACTTCTCTGGAGGTCAAAATAAAGCATATGTTTAATAATTTCACCCAGGAGAAAGGGAGCAGGATATGTTTGGATGGAAGGTGTTTTCATCCAGGATAATAGCCCCATACTTCTAAGCCTGCTTCACAGAGGGCAAAACTTCCAGTGACCAGAGCAATCCCTTGGGACAATAAGTATAGGCACTGGTAGTTTTGTTGAGCCAGAATGTACTATTATGGAACAGGCACTAGATATGGGCACTGACATTGTGTATTATAATGTGCTGAAGGGTTTGTTTAAAGGATGTAGAAGCCAGGAATAGCTTAAAGTTAAATGAATTTGGGTAAGATTTGAAATACCTGAAATAAAAGTCGGAATGAGCTGGGAGAGGGATGCAAACACAAGGAAATGAACAAAATCATAGAAGTGAGACACAGAAACACTGGCACCTTGGAATGAATTGTGGGCTTAACTTTGAAATGAGAAACTGTGTTAAGCAATCCCATGGAAGGTACAAAGGCAGGGATGGAAAATGACAGGGTGTTGTTTCTGATGGGACTATGGGGGGTTTTAGGAGGAAGATGAGTATGAATACCTTGAGTTTAAGGCCCCTGTGAATGATCCAGGCAGTAATTTAAGGTCCTGTGAATCATTCAGGCAGAAATATCTGAGGAAGTAAAAGACCTGAACTAAAAACGAAAAGTCAAGGGTCACCTCCTGAGAAGTAGAAGTCAAAGCCAAATGATTGATGAGACCATCAAGGAAAAAAATAGGGAGAAAAAGAAGATAAGGGTCAAGGAGAAGATAAGAAAAGTGGAAAAACACCCACACTTAAGATTTGGAAATGGGAGAATAATGTCAAGCAAAAGCACAGATGAAAAATGTGCAAAATTTGAGAAATCAAAGCCTGAAGTCTCTAAAAAAGGAGTAAAGGAGCCATAGCAAACCCTGTCAAATTCAAGGGGGGTAAAAACCATAAATAGAGCAGCTGGAGGGACCCATCAAAGTTCCCATTGGAAGTGATCTTGGGGTGTAATGTGGAAAGTCTGATAGCAAAGACTTTCATCATGGTCCACCAATCTTCCAAAATTCTTGTCTTTTGTGATTAAATTAAGAATTAGGATATTAGCTGAGGGGGGAACACAGATGATGGAAATTGTGTTAAATATGGAAGAAGGTAGGAGTTTAAATAAATAAATATGAGTATATATACACCCACAACAGTAGAAAACCTGGGCTGTGGTATCTGCTGAGTTGAGGATTAAGGCCTGTCTCTGCTATTAACTAGCCGTATGACCTTAGAAAAATTATTTAATTACTCTGAGCCTTTATTTCCTCATCTGCAGGGCTGTTTCAAGAATGAAACGGAATGATGCTTATGTGGTGTTCACCAGAGTGCCCACATTATCTCAAAGACCCATCCACTTTTTAATTTGCATCATGTAAAAGAAGTTGGTTGTGCTTTCACCAATCTAAGAGGTTATGTTTAGCCAGTGTTAAGATGTAGGAGGGTTTCTCAAACTCAGGAATCTAGAAGCTTGGGTTTCAGTGCCCATGTGGAGATAGAAGACTATCACAGACTCATGAGAGTTAAGGAGGTGAAATTTATCCCTTTTTAAATGCCAGGTTCTTGACATACACGCTTAGCACAATGGTGGGATAAAACAATATTTAGCTACACATTTTCTCTGTATATCTTCTGGAATTTTAAGCTATCCCTCATCCAAGTTTGAGCCTCATGTTTATAGTCTTTACAGGATTCTCAAGAAAAGAAGTTTTATCTCAGCGATATCCCTAGGATGCCTGGAAAAAGAAAGCAAAAACTTTGAAGGACAAATAATCAACCTGATAGTGCTAGGTTTCTATAAGTTAGGATTCTCTGAAGGTAGGAATTAGGGTAAAAACTGTATAGCATAAGCAAAAACTAATAAATAAGATGTTAGAATATACTCCTGAGAATTCAGGTAATCGAACTACCAGAAAGATAATGTAAGTGCAATGCTTTAGTTATTAAAGACTAAATAAGGAAAGAACAAAAATGCTTTCTAAAAAGACCAGATAAATATGAAAACAAAGCAAATATAACTTCTAGGAATAAAAAATAGAACTGTTGAAATTTTAAAACTTAATGGACAGGCATGGCAAACACAGCTAAAGAGAGAATTGGTAAACTAGAAGATACCCAAATTGCAAGACAGAAGGAAAAATGAAAAGAAAATGGAAATTTTAGATATGAGCTTAAGGAATGTGACAGGTGCTCTCAGGAAAACAGAAAATGAACTCAGAGATTAGTAGTGCCAGATGAGAAACTACAGCACGCAAATTAAATGATCAGCATGTAGGCAACTCTGGACATGTATTGATTTATTGAGTCTATGAAGCAGCAATTATTGTGGAGATTAATTTTGACATTATATGTGTGGGAGTAAAATGCTCAAAAACAGCATGTAAGACTTGGGAGCTGCTTCTTTATACTGCAGGAAGAGAGTAGATATTCTGTGCAATTTTAGACATTGTTAAGTAGTAATGTAAAAAAAAAGTAAGTCTTCTTAAAAAAAGAAATAAATCTCTATTTTCCAAATAAGAGACATAAACTGGGCATGAGGGCACACGCCTATAATCTCAGCATTCAGGAGGCTGTGGCAGGAGGATTGCTGAGAGTCCGGGGCCAGCCTACGGTACAAAGTGAGTTCAAGGCCAGGCTGAAATACATAGCAAGACCCTGTCTCAAACAAAACAAAACAAAACAGAGAGACAATACAATATTAGGCCCTCCTATAACACAAAAGAATACAGAAACAAAAAGGGAAAGGAAGTGTTCATTCTTTACTAATCCTTGTTTTCCTCAATATTGTCATCAATAGTTTGAATGAAAACAATGATTGGATTCTAATCAATTTGACATATACTATACCTAGTAACACCAATAATTAAAATATTAAATGATAGAACCTGGAGCCAATATCTTGACTGGTTGATGTGGGCCCTCTCAAGGGTCCAAGTCCTAATCCTCATCACCCATGAACATATATCTTACCTTACATGGTTAAAGGAATCTTGCAAATGTGGTTACATTAAATACCTCAATAATGGGAAATTATTCTGGACTATGTGCATAGGCTAAAAGTAATCTTAAAAGTGCTTTGTTTTGAAGAGTAGGAGCAGGAGATGTGATGAAGCAGATTTAGGAAGTGGTTCGAAGATGTTGCAGTGCTGAGTTTAAGACAGAGGAAGGGGTCATGAGGCAAGGAATAAAAGCAATCTTAAGAAACAGAAAAAAAGCAAGGAAACTGATTCTCTCCTAGGGCCTCTGGAAGAAAACAGGTCTGTCCACACTTAGCCTAGTGAAACCCATTTTGGACTTCTGATCTCCAGACCTGTAAGATAATAAATCTGTGTTATTTTTTAAGCCACGGAGCTTATGAAAATTTGTCAAATCAACCACAGGAAACTAATATACTGGCTGAGATTGTAAGGGCAGACTAACAAAACAAAGAATTTAAAATATAGTACAGGGGGAAGTCCTATATTGAGATTCAAGAAACAATCAAATCTAGACTTCCAGGATATAGGTAACTAATGTGAAAAAGACATAAGAATGTCTGTGAGCTTAGTAGAAAACAAACTGAGAGACACAAAATATGTGCACTCTTAGAATGGAAAAATGTTCAAGTCATCATTGAAAAAACGTTCTATGGATATTGCACCATCTTTGATGCATGGTGTTCACTTGTGCGTTCAATCCTATAAACAGGATGCTGACAAATAGACAGGCATCCTGATGTGGGAGGGATTTGAAAACCATGTTTAAAAGGAAAGAAATTGGGTATGAAAATTTCATCAAAAGAAGAGAAAAATCTAAGAAGATGTGGCATTTTCCTCATGGTTGTAACTTATTCTGTGAGATCCCTAAAGCTAGAATTCAAACCAAGGAGATCTATTTTTGACTCTAGGAGAAGAAGATATCTTTATCCCCCAGGTGGTCCCAAGACAAGATGATTTCTGTGGTATTCCTGCCCCGAAATATATCTGAACATAGCTTGGGGCTGTCCCCTCTGGCAGTTAGAGAGTGTACCTCTTGAGTGAGAAGTGAGTCAAGAGTGAGGTTTTTGGAAAGGGAAGGGTGATTCCATTCAATCATTCAACCATCTCACCTCCATCCAAGCCACAACTGCAGAAATAAACCTGGACAGCTAGAAATCTGGCTCCATTTTGGAAACCCCAAATCCTGCTGATAAAAGAAAAGCACTTGAGTCCTTGAAGGGTATTCATCTCTATTCCCACCTGAAGGCTCTCTGGCCCCTCACTGCACACCAAAACATCAAAAACTTCTTATTATACCAGTAGTGCTCTTCACAATGAGTGCTATCTTAGACTTGAGGAAATGCAATGCTTTCTGGGTCTTGTGCCAGCTCTCAGAAAAAAAAAGATTGAAGTCCCAAAATTGGCTGCAGTATTCCTTTATCCTAGTCAAACTCTGTTGACCATGAAAGTAAGAAAACCCCTCCCCCAGCTCCTCCCTTCTTGGATTACGGTGTACCCACTTCTCTGGAAGCCCAGTCCTGCTGGGGAGGCATGGGGGAAATCCTTTCTCAAACAGAGACATGGCTTTTGCCTGCAGGGATGACTCCAGCCTCTGCCTTCCTCCTGCTGAATGTCAGTTGTAAGATCGGCATGGGCAGGGGGCAGATAAGGGACATAGACGGATGAAGGAGTAGATGATCTAAGCAGGTTTAGGACCACTTTCAGGTTCCAGGGAACAGAGAGATCTTGGGTATAGGGGGTTCTGGTCAAGAGTTCAGGGACTGGGATGGAGTGAAGCAAAGAACGCCTCAAATGCCTCCTTCCTGGAATGGACTTGAAGTCACAGAGTTGCAGTTTCAGTCCCCTACATGGTACTCCCACCCTACTGCCAACTATAAGGGAATTTCCATGTCCCTTTTGCCCCTTGGTTCACCCTCCACCTTTGCCCAGTCTCTAGGACAGATGGGAAGGGAACTGCGGAAATTCCCCTTTTAGGAACATGGGAGTTGCAGAGAGCAAAGGGAATACTGAGAAGTGAAAAAGCTTCCTCAGCTCCCTACTCCCTCATATTTATCCTCAGCCCGGGCACACTTCAAAAGGGAGAGGGACTCACCAGACCCTTCTGCAGGTGCTGAATTTTCCCAGGGCCTCCAGCCCACCCCCCTCCCATCTCCCAGCCAGTGTATCTCACTGGGGAGTCAGAAGTCCCAGCCGACAGCTGGGTTGTGCAATCGGCAGCCCAGATGTGGCTGAGACTCTGGCTTGCGGCAGTTGCCTCTGTCATCACCCAGAGCCTATGGCCTTCATTTCACCCTTGAGTTGTACTCTAGCAACATTCCTGTCCCTGTCCCAGACAGGCCCCACCCCGCCCACCATCCTCCTTCAGCAGCTCGAGAGAACACTTGGCCACTGAGAATCACAGGCCCAGCTTAGCCATACCAGACTATGCTGCCGGCAGGGGAGGCCTTATCCTCCCTAGGCCTCAGTGGGTATGAGCTAAATCTTGAGACCTAAGTGCTCAACTGAATTTTCCTCTCATGCTTGAGATCCTTGAGTTTAGCAATGCATTTATTGCTCCCCACAGGAATTGGATAAGATCTAAAATCTCTTTTATTGTCCTTGAGTATTCTAATCAGGGCAAGGTCACTTCCCATTCCGCAGCTACCATGACCACTGTTTTCATGAATACTTGAGTGTGGTCAGCTATCAGGCAATGCTATTGATTCTTTGGCCTCAAAATTTGCAGTTGGTCAGACTTACAATAATCTCATTCTACTCTGTCCTTCACATAGGAGAGCACACAGAGCAGATGCACTGGAATTATTTGCCAAATGAAAAAATTAAATGAAGATTCACAGAGACTTACGTAAGGTCCTATGGTAAACCAGTGGCAGAGACAGGATCAAAGCCCAGGAGTTGGGCACTGCAAGCAGATTCCTTTTCTTCATGGCAGACTCTCTGACTGTATAATGGTAATGGTGGTAACAGGGGCAGTAGTGGTAATGGTAGTGGTCATGGAGATAGGGGGTGATGATGAGGATGGTGGCAATGGTGATGATAGTGATGGTAATGATAACAATGGTAATAATAGTTGTGATGGTGATGTCAATAATGGTGGTAATGTCGATGGTGATGATAGTCATAGTGATGGTGGTGATCATACCAGTGGTAGTGGAACTGGCAATGGTGGGAATTGGAGTGGCAATGGGATCACATAACGATGAGTGATAATGTTTTGGTGTGTTAATAGACATGAATTCCCTTCTCTAAAAATTTTCTCTGGAAATACATAGCACATTCAATAATTTTCCCTCTAATTTTTAACCTTGTAATGATCTGGATTATGAGTGAGTCCTTGTTCAAATCTTTACTGAGTAGCATTTCAAATGCTTTGCTGGGACTCCTGCTATGTTGAGCACATGGACAGATGGCTCCTACCAGTGCCCTTTTGATCTGTCACAGTGTTTCTGCCAAAGTCCTGCCTCCTGAGGGCTACTCTAGTCAGTGATCCAGCACAGCACGAGCACTGATGCGGACCCATTCCTGGAAAGGAAACTCTTTAGCCAGGTGACATTGGCTCGGGGCTCCCCATCAGAGATGACACTTTCTTAGAGCTGCACTGCAACCTCTGACTCTGCCTCCTTGGCCCTCCTCCTTCCCTCTCTTTCCCACAGGGCTCAGAACCGCACTGCCTTTTGAAAGCCTTCTTCACCTCCTCTACCTTCCTCTCCTGTGTGCTTCACAAGCATTTCCCTCCACAAGCCTTCTCATGCCTACCCATGCCATGCTCTGTGCTGTTCAGAAGACCCCAGCTAAGAAACCTGGGCAACCAAGCTAAATAATAGCTTTCTGGTGAAGATAAAGATACCAGATAAAGATTTTAACAATAAGACTGATTTTTTTCAATGTGCTGATTTTTGAGAACAGTTTCAAGCAGGAATATATTGCATACTCTAGGAAATGAAGTCATTTGCTATTGGAAAAATCTCTTGTTAAGGACTTGAAAAATAATGGAAAGACAGGAAGAAGGTAGGTAAACCGTGGCACAGGATCCTCAGACAGGAATAAGTTTGATATGTTCATGGAATTGTAAGCAACCCAGAATGCCTGGAGTGGAGGAAAGCACTAGGGAAGAGGAGAAGTTAAAGGTAAACAGGAGGAAACAGGAGCTGAACTAAGTAAAGACCTTAAAGGGGTGGAAAGTGGTGTTGCACAGCAACAGGATAGAATGGGATTGAGGAAAGAGATCACCCGAAGGCTGCTGGGATCATCCAGCCAAGCGCCAGTGAGAAGTGGGATTGAAATGATAGATGAATCAACAATTCAAAAAGCACTGTTGAGAAGGAATTAACCGATCTTGTCTCACTGGACATAAGAGTTCAAGAGGAGGTGTGGTCTGGAGAGGAAGGTGGTGGCGCTTCTGATGGAAATAAGGTGGTTGGAAGGAGTTAAGTTTTGGAGGGAAGGTTATGAATCGCTTTTGGTTATGTTTGCCGGTAGTCCTGTCTACTGGGGACTTGCAAACGTGGATCTGGAGCATAAAAGAGGCTTTAGGCTGTGCCGCTGGTTAGAAGGCTGAGGCGTGAATGAGCAATCCTCCAGGAGTGGCTGTGGGTGTCCCACAGATGCTTAGATGGGGAAAGCAGAGACTCAGGAAGCACGTGTAGTGGTGGCAGAGAGGGAGAAAGTGGAGCCAAAAGGAGTGGAGAGAGAGTGGGGAGGGCAGAGTCCCCTAGGACCAGGGATTAGGCAGACATCTGCACTCCTCCATGTCCCTCCACACCTCCAAGGGGTTTCCGGGTTGGCCCTGCAGGGGATAGGGGACAGGCACCTGGGGGCCGCACACAGACCTCACAGAAACTCTCCTGTAGGGTCATGGCAGAACAGAGTGGTGACATCCTGGCAGGGCACAGGACGGCTGAGCTTGCCACGGGACGGCCTCCCACAGGCTGCTCCTGTGGTCCAGGACACGTCGCTCTCCTGGGGTCAGCGCCGGGGCGGCAGCAGCCTCCGTGTGAGGTGGTGGTACTGGCAGCTGCTTCCCTGGATCAGGGACTAGGAAAACAGATGACTTCAGGCTGAAAGCTCTTAGAATCGCTGCTCAGAAGAGGGTGGAAAAGACGAAGCTAAAAATACATGCAGACCCAAATTCCCTACCTCTCCAGAAAAAATGCCAGGCAGAGTGTCCTACGAGTGTGTCTGACGCAGGCTCCTGGAATTGACTGTTCCCTCAGCAGCCTGTTGATCATTCTCTTCTTACGCACCTGGCTCCACCCAGGACTGCCTCCTCTCCCTCTCCACAGCAGACCAGGTTCCTTCTGACCCCCCAGCATTGCCTGCCTTCTCCCCTTCCTACTCCCCTCTCTTCTGCTCTTGGGTCATCCTTGGCTTTTCCAGGACTCATTTCACAGATGCCCTCTAACTTCCCTTGGGTCTTCTAAATTCCACTAGACAGAGAACCTGAACCTCTCTATGCTTCATTCATAGTCCCTCTTTTCCTTGCTTTCTGAAGGTTAGGGTTATCTCTTATAACCGTAATAGAACCTTCTTAAAGGGGAACAATTTTATGTGTTTTCTTTTTCTTCCGTCTCCAAAAGCATCCAGTCCAAAAATGGTAACATAGTAGGTGTTTAAAAATGTCCCTTATGATCAATTGTAAAAGATAGATGGTTAAGTTCAATTGAGTACACTCAGCTTTTTAGGGCTAAGGAAGAGCGTAGGTGGGCAGGCTACAAAGAGAGTATGTAAAATGACACATGAATGGATGAGGGACCCCTAGCTCCATTGTGTGTGTGTGTGTGTGTGTGTGTGTGTGTGTGCGTGCACGCGCGCGAGTGCACATGTCTACCTTTACATATGACACTTTATGGGATACTCTAATAAACCAAAAGAAAGAGCCAGAATGTTTGTAATTCTTGAGTAATTACTAGGATTCTCAAGATAAACCTGGACACCTGGAGAATCAATATCCTCATCTTTTGTGATACAGTTTCCTGGGCTTTGAACGGAGATTGGGGAGAGTCCTGCTGGTAACATTTGGAGTCAGAAGCTTTTGTTCTGTCACTGCTGTTGTGACTGATTGGCTTGTGTTCCTTACGGGTGGGGTGAGGACCCATGGCATCAAAGGCATGTCTAAGGGCTGACCCACCATCTCTTTACATCGTATCTTTGCTTTTCTGTCACAACCCTCCCCTTTCCTTTGACTCCATCCAACCTACTCACTCCTAATTTGGGAATCTCTGAACTACAGAAGTCCTGGGCTAAGCATAGAATCTGATCCATGGTGCGAACCTGGAAGTTGCATATAAATAGAAAAAAGAAAGTGGGAAAAGGAGGAAAGGCGAAAGAAGAAAAATCTTTTTTAAATCTGAAATTTCTGTCAGAAGCAAGAAAGAATAAGGAAAATATATGTAGAGTTTCTGCAGCACATTAAATGTAAGAATAGTTCATAAATAGGACCATGACTCACAAATATATCAGCCTGGCTTAGTTTCAACAAAGTGACTATCGATGGTGGCCCAGTCAACATTAAACTCCTCAATATGCTCGAGAAAATGCTGATCCCTCTCACTCACAGTGACTCACAGAGGGAGGGATGTCCACCCAGCCTCTCCCTGATCTGGGAAATGTCATGGTGCACCATGTTGGACCCTCTCTTTATCTCTCTCCTATCTGTCCCTTGGAAAAAGAGTTGCTCTAGTCAGGGCTAGATATTCCCCTGGCCAGGTTACACAGTGAGTGGACTTACAGTACTTGGGTCCCATCTTTTTTCTCTCATTTCCTGGGTTTCTGCCTTCTTAGGCAGGTCCAGCTGGCTTCCTGTCCCTCTTTTTTCTATGCTACAATATGGCTCCCAGAGACAAAAGCAGCCGTATTCTTTCTAGCTTGCCTGTGGCAGCATAGAGGGGACATTGCCAGCTTATAGCTGGATGGGAAAGCAAACTCAGTCTTCCACCAGGACCAACCACTGAGGCACTGGAGATTTGGAAGATGGAAGTGTCCCTTGGGCTTACAGGAAGGGGCCTCCCTGCTTCAGCTCACTTTGTAAGAAAATCCATGCTCTGGGGACAGAGTGGGCACTTGTTTAGAGGTTAACCTGCTACTTGGTTTCCTTTTGGAATGCATGCTTGTTTCTGACTCCCTTGGCAGAAGACCTAAATGGAAGGGAGGTGAGCCTCAGAATTCAATCTTCCCTGGAAGCCTTCTCAAAGAGCTTGAGCAGTGGGAACTCAGTAAAGATACTAAATATACCAATCTCGAGGTCACATTTTTCCAATGTTCTGTCCATTGGGAAAATTCTACTCATAAGGCACTGTGATAAGATGGAAAGAAAAGCTTCAGATAGAGGAGACCTGAGAGTTCAACCCACCCCTACTCCTGAGGAAATCTTCCTCCCCGCCAGCTTTGGTTTCCTCAAACACAGAATGAGATCGCTGAGGCCTTCAAAACCTCTTATGAGAAGCAATTTTGTGACTTGGATTTTATTGTGAGCAGGACCGAAATTGGCTTGATCCTGGACCTTGAGACTCAACGGTAGAGTGGTGGAGTTAGGAGAGAAAGCTCACATGTGCAAACCAACTGGAGGAAACTGTAAGACAGAGTTTGATTGAATGTCTGAATTAGTGGATCAGACCAGCAGTGCCTGGCTTGTGGGCTGGAACTCTTGCAAAGGATCTGTATATCCAGATGCCCTACAAGCTTTGACGGAAGGCTGAATAAATAATACAACTTGCACATGTATGTGTGACTATTTTTCAAGTCATCGATGTTGCTGTCACAAATGAAACACAGATCCATATAGGAGTGGTCCTGAATGAAGACCATTTTTGGATTGCTGTATGCTTTCTCAAACAGCAGATCTTATAAAGGCAATTGCTGTTTACAGTGAAAAAATACTTGGAATTTTCTTTAAAATAGTCAAGAGGAAAAAGGGAGGGAGTGGATGAACCTAGAAGAGATGTTAAAAATTACCAAAACTGGATAATGTGTATATGAAGAATTATTATACTGTTGTCTTGACTTCTGCGTATTCAAGATTTTCCATAATAAAATGTTTTTAAGTATAAATGTTCTTATGTGGTTATTCATGAAATCTTTAGACATTAAAAAAGGGATTCTTTGAGGAGAGCTGCTCACAATGCATTGTTGAGTGAAAAAAAAAGCAGTTATAAAGCCATATGTATGACTTCAACTCTTTTTCTTTGAAAAGACGAGGGTGTGTGTGTGTGTGTGTGTGTGCGTGTGGGGGGGGTAGGGCTTCCTTTTAGGTCCTCAAGAAAATATGGTTAACTCTAGGTAGAGAAAATGGGACAGTATTGTCTTTCTTTTTTCATCTGTGTTTCCAATGAACTTATACTCTGCTCATTATCAACCCAAAATACTAATTTTAAGTTTTTATTATAGGTAGCCTCAGATTGAAAAAGGTTGGAAGGTGCTTGCTTGGTCACTTGCATGCTGTAGGAGTTCTAGCCTTGGGAAGCTGTCATGGATGGCCTCATTCTGGGTCTCAAGAATTTAGAAATCATGTGATGGGTGGGAAAGCATTCAAGGCAACATGAAAATAAGTACATCCTGTCTTGAGAGTGGCCTTACCAGAGCCGGGTGAGCCCAGGGGCCACAGGCTGCAGGGGGTGTGGAGTGGAAATGGAAGGGTTGGGTGGGGCAAAACCTTGAAGGGCCATAGAGTTCTGGGAAAAAGAGGAGCCCGGATGTCTGGTTAAAAATTGTCCTGGGTATGTGTGTGAGTGTGCACGCGCGTATTAACTGTAGCATTCAGATCAAGGGATAATTGGAAAAACATGACCAATTCTGAGCCACACGCATTTGGGGACATGTGGCTCCGGTTCCAGGATTGTTTGTCATTCTTTATTTGAGGAAAGCAGGAAGACAGAAGATGAAGCATTGAACACTTGAAGATTCCGATGTCACCGAAGAGTCAACTTCAGGCCAAGACCACCATTTATCAGCAGTCACCTCTTGAGGCTGCCACCACCCTATGACCAACCCCATCATTGGACTGTTCATTGCACAACACCAGCTGCCAATCAACACCAGGGGCCTCAGCAATAGGAGCTTTTGCACGCTGGGAGAAGGAGCCCTGGCACCTTCCCAAGAGTTTGCCGGAAGGGAGCTGGAGGGGCAGCAGAATGGCGAGGAAGAGGCTGCATTACAGGCAAACTGGAGATGATTTGGGAAACTCCCAGAAACCCCAGCACAAACAGTGGAGAGAGCCTGGGTAATCCACAGGGGCCTAAGTGACCCCAAGAAAAGTCACTGGCTCCCAGAAGGCAAAAATCTGATGGCACACACTGCTGTATTATTCCTTACTGGTAACTAAAGCAGAGGCATTGGGGTAGGGATGGCATGGAGGCTCAGGTCAGACCTTTTGGAGACCAAAGAGGGTAAAAATCTTTAGAGCATTTAGAACCTAGGCCAGGCAGGTGGATGCTTGCCTGGAGACCTGCAAGAGAATGGCCATTCAAGCCTCCTTTTGAACAAGGTGGTAGAGGGTAGAATTGCTGCCATGCATCAGGCTTCTCTTGAGAACTTTCACTCACTACTACCACAAGAGGTTGGCGTTATCAGGTGTGTTTAGCTTTGGAAATCTAAAACTAGATGTCACATTACCCATATTTAACCTGCTTCTTGTCAAACACTGAATGTGGTGCTTTGCTCTGCGCAGCTGTTTGACAGACATGAGGTTCTCCTTCTCAGCCTTGTGCCTCTGGCTCCCCTCATTTAACTTACCTCTTCCCATGAGGCCTGGAAGGCAGCCTTCATCAGGAATGAAGTAGCTTCCTCTTTGCTCTTCCAGCTAAGTCTCTTTCTCTCTTCACTCATCCAAAATATGGTTTGATTTTCTCATAATGTTTACTGGGAAACTAAGAAACAAACAAGGCAAACAGGAAGGCAATTGACAGAGGTTCAAAAGCTATTACAAGATTCCAGAATTTATTAGCAATCTCGGGTCAAAACCCCAACCCAAATCTTCCAGGATTTTTTTTTTTTTCGAGATGTGATGATGTTTTATTTTTATTCTTATTTATTGTTCTAGTCCTCCTTCTCACAGTTATTTTTTGCTAATATTTTTGAACATGTCATGTACTGAGCCTTTTGCAATGTGACTATTTATTGTTTTATCATGCTCAATCAATGCATACATATTATCATTTTATTTTGCTCAGAAGGGTCAGCTAACCTGGGCGTAGCTGTTTTTCTGGGAAGTGGCAGCTAGGAACTGAAACTAGGCTCTCTGATCTCAAAACCTCCTTATTGGCTTAATTTTTTAAAATTTTGTTTTCAAACTTGAGGTATTATAGTTGAGATTTTTTTCATTCAAAATTACACTACCAACATTCATCCATGTAGTTGTAGATCCTCTATCATTTAAAACAAATAATTTTCAAGATTTTTTATTCCTTTTGCATGTGCTGTATCTTTCAGTATCTTTTGAATTTGGTTTCCATTTTAAAAGACACTTCATAAAGTGTCTGTGATGTGCTTTTCTGTGGTTGGTCATCTGAGTCCACGCATGGCTAAGACAGTTGTGTGCTTGTGTTGTGATTCAAATGGCAGTTTGATTAGATATAAAAGTCTTAATTCAAAGTTTTCCACTCAATATTAAAGAACATGTTCCTTTGTCTTTTTACCTCTGGCACTGCCATCAATAAGCTATCGATATGTTTTTATGCTTTGGAAGATATATGCTCCTTTCTATGAGGAAGCTTTTAAAATGATCTATGTTTTAAGTTGTTTCTTTCTTTTTTTTTTTTTTTTTGTTAAGGTCTTAGGAATAAAGTACAGAGGTGGAAAGTAGAATAGTTGTTGCCAGGACCTAGGGGCAGTAGGAAATGGGGAAATTAGTGTTTAATGGGTAGGAAGTTTCAATTTGAGAAGACAAAACTTTTTGAAGATGGTTGATGGTGATAGTTACACAATAACCTGAATGTATTTAATGACACTAAACTGGACATTGTAAAACAGATTACATGATCACTTTCATGTTGTGTGTATTTTACTACAGTAAAAACATAAAAGATGAGATTTAAACATTTAAAATTTTATGTTTTAAATTTGTACTATATTTAAAATTATTTAATGTAAAATGTCTTTTCTCCTACATTTAAATTATTTTTTATATACTTAAATTTTACTGTGTTGTGTTTAGGAGTGAAGTTTTCCTTCTACCTCTATTTGTACCTCATAGATCCTTTGACATTTTTTTTCAATTCTGGGAAATATATTTCTATTATTTCATTAACTAATTTCTTGCTAAATACTTTTATCCTCTCTGTCTTTATATTTTTATCTTCTTCTATGTCTTTTATTAACTGAATATTAGCACTTCTATTTCCATCCTCTGTGTTTTTATATTTTTCTTAGATATATGCTCCATTTCTTTATCCTTTCCTGCTGCCTTTTAGGAGCTTTTCTTCATCTGATCTTTCAGGTCACTAATTTATCCTTCATCTTGTTACTTATTTGTCTATCTTGTTCTTTATTTCAACTATTGTATTTTCCTTAGCTAATATTTCTATCTGGTACTTTTTTGTTCTTGATTCATGCCTCATGTACGGTGTTTCATTTCCATAAGTGTATTTAACTTATTTTAACATTTCAATCCATTTTTCTTAACTGCTTCAGAAAGAACAAGCAGTCCGAACATGGTTTCCCTCTTGAGGTTGTCGCATTCCTTCAGGAGTTTAATTATTTGGTTACATGTGCTGGAGGAGTCTCAGTTACTCTGTGAGAATATTTAATGGGGAAAGGAAGGCCATACTCTCATCATAGCACACAGTGGCCCAGGCACCTGCTTTCCATCTACAACAAAGCAGCTCTGCAAGTTAGTCAGACAGTCTCCGTGGATACAGCACACTAACCTGAGGTGGGAGAAGGAGCAGACAGAATAGGGAGTTGAGTCAGTCGAAACCATTTCTCCCAATGACCCTCTCCAGAGGGATCAGCACACTGCACTCTCACTACTCCTGTGAATATTTGTTCAGACTCCTGAGTCATTGTCCCCAAAATCTGTGAAAAGAGGTACACAGTGCTTGTCCCAATGCAATGTGGAGAAAAGGCAAGAACAACTGTTAAAATTTTTTCTCTAACCTTTCAATGCTACCTTCCATTCTGGCCTTTTCCACACCCAAGGCATGATTTCAAAGCAGCCTTGGAATTGAAGTAAGTGTGCGTGTGTGTGTGTGTGTGTGTGTGTGAGAGAGAGAGAGAGAGAGAGAGAGAGAGAGAGAGACCTGTGATTTTGTTTGCTGGATTCTGTATTTTCTCTTTGGCTGATCCTTGGAGAGGGAGCCATCACACTCATGAATATTTGCTTCATGGCATGAACCAAATACTCCTATCTTTATCAATGTTTTGTCTATATTCTTAGCATCCTTCTATCTGAACATTTATGTAAAACAGATTGTCTGTGGTTCCTTTGTTATTTAAAAAAATTTCTCAACTTCCATCTACAACACTGAAACACACTTAATACAGAATGCTCTGAGACCATACAAAAGCACAAAACTAAAGCCATCTATATTTCTGCCCTAGGGTTTTTCCTGTTAATTTAATGTGGATAGGTTGTACAATGACCCCAAGAGGGTTGTAACTATGTACATGCTAAACAAGTGTTTGAGATTCCAATTTCTTGACATTCATTACTAATGCTATAAATATTAATTTTAAAAAAGTTTTCCAAGTTGATAGTAAAAAAATGTAATTCCTATTATTTTAATTTGTGCAAACAGATCTACACAATAGTTGAGTATTGTTTATTGGCTATTGGCAGTTTTGCAAATTGCTCATCTTACCCTTTGTCTAGTTTGCTTTTGAGTTGTTTATGTTTTTTCTCACTGATTCGTAGTGTGTCTTTACAGATTGTCCTTGACGTACAGTAGGGTTATATCCCCCAAAATCCCATTGTAAATTGAAAATATTGTAAGTCAAAACAGCATTTCACACACCTAACCTAATGAACATCATAACTTAGCCACATAGCATGTTGTGCAGTATTGGTCCATTTCCCCGACAATAAAGTGATTGACTGGGAGCTGTGGATCACTGCTGACATCCAACATCATAAGGGAGTATCATACCAAGAAAAAGGGAAAATTCAAATCCAAAGTACAATTTCTGCTGAAAGTGTCCCACTTTCTCACCATGGTAAGCTTACAAAAAACCTCAAATTATTGTATGTGGGGAATGTCTGCATACAATACTAATATTAACCTTTGCTATAATTTCAAACATTTTCGGTTCTAAAGCATAGAAAAGGTGATTTTCACTTAAACCTTTATGATTTGGAGTAAACATCTCCCAAAGGCTCATGTATCCCCATGTGATGGCACTACTGGGAGACGGTAGAACCTTCAGGACGTGGAGCCTAGTGAAAAGAAATGATGCCATAAGGAGCCTTCCCTTGGAGGGAATACTGGAACAGAGGACTGACTCACTGACTCTCTCCCTCTCTCTCACTTTCTCTCTCAGTCTCTCTCTCTCTCTCTCTCTCCCTCTCTCTCTCCCTCTGAGTCTCTTCTTTCTCTCTCTATCTCTCTCTGTCTCTCTGTCTCTGTCTCTCTGTCTCTCTGTCTCTCTCTCTCCCATGAACTGAGGAGTTTCTCCCACCACATCTTTCCTGCTGTAATGTGCCAGACTCAAATGTAATAGGACCAAGCTATCATGACCTAAAGCCTCTAAAACTGTGAGTCAGAGTAAATCTTTTTTTCCTTTAAGTTGAATCTCTTGGGCATTTTGTCACAGTAATGGAAAGCTAACTAACTCAACAGTATCTATATCATCTTTGAAGATGCAGGTGTTTAAATTTTTTATGTGGTTGGATCTGTGAATATTTTCCTTTAACACTTAATGAGTTCTGTGCTTACCCATTAAGGTCAAAATCAAAATCCAAACTAAAAACCTCCAAAAGATCTAAGAAAGTATCTCTCCAGAGTATTTGACCAACAAACATATGAAAACACATTCAGTATCATTATGATCATGGAAATTCAAATCAAAACTACAGTAAGGTACTATTTCACACCCACTAAGATGAGTATCATCAAAGAGGAAGATAAACCCTGGAGGGCTGAACTCTCATACACCAACGTGAGAATTTAAAATATTGAGGTTATTTTACAAAACACATTTATAGTTCCTCTAAATTATAGAGTTACTGTATAATCCAGCAAATCCATTCATATATGAATACCCAAGAGAAGTAAAAATCTAGTGTTCAAAAACTTGTAATCAAATGTTTATAATGGCATTATTTTTAACAATCAAAAAGTAGAACAACGCACATGTCTGTCAATCGGTGAATGAATGAGCAAAATGTGGTATATCCATACAGTGAGAAATTATTTGGAATAATAAGAAATGATACAAGGATAAACATGAAAAGTGTTATTTTAAGTGAAAGACAGTCACAGAGGATCACATATTATGTGGTTTCATATATATGAATGTCTAGAATAGGCAAATGTGCAAAAACAGAAATAGAACAGTGGTTGCTTAGGGTTAGAGATGTGGTATGGAGAGAATAGAATTTTTGCTGTTTGGTTGGTTGTTTGGATTTTAGTGCCTTTTTGTGTGTGTGTTTTGTGGAGTAGTGGTGATGAAAGTGTCTTAAAACCAATTATGGTGTTGGTTGTACAACTCTAAATATATATTAAAAACCATTGAATGCACACTTTAAACAGATGACTTATATGTAAAATATCTCAATGAATCTTGTTTTTTAAAAACTCATATTTCATTCTAATTTTATAAAATTTTCTCTATAAATATTTAAAATATATAAATTACTATGTTGTGTAGGATGTCACAAAAATTTTACTTTTATTTCCAAAAAGATAGTTATTACTCCCAATTCAGTTTTTTTGCATAAATTATCTCTTGGCACTTTTATTATATACTAAGTAAAATGAAGTGAAACTTTTACAGTTTACTAAATTCCCAAATATACATGGTTCTTTTGCTAGATCTTAGAACCTGTTTCTTTGTCTATTTGTTTTTGCACCAATATTGATTGCTTTTGCATAATGGAGCTTTATAGAATATTCTACTATCTGAATATGTCAGGTTGTACAAAAGATTCTAAGCTATTTTATTTCACTTACTCTTCAAAATTAAGCCTACAACCCAAATACTAAATCAAATAATTTCACAAAATAAAAGACAGTTGAAATGTGATGGTATTACATTGACTTTATTGATTGACTTGGCAGAGTATTACCATCTTTAGAAAATTGAATTTACCTTTCTATTGAAATAGAGATTTACAACATTTAGTGACTTCTATGATTTCTTAAAAAGTCTTGAGTATTTATTGAGAAATTCATGATCTTTTTACTATTACTGAGAGATAATTTTGTTTCACTTTCTAATTATTAAAAAAATACAGAAAACTGTATTATATATTTATGCTATATCTGGCCACATTAGGGTACCCCCAAATTATTTATAATAGCTTTTCCATCTACTTTTTCATTTCTGGAAGGACATATCAGCTAGGAATTTTAAAATTTTAAGTTAAGCTGGGTGTGGTGGTGCATGCCTTTAATATCAGCACTTGGGAGGCTGAGGAAGGAGTGTTGTGAGTTCAAGGCCGGCTTGGGCTATAACTCAAGCACAAGGCCGGCCTGAGCTACATAGTGTGACCCTGCCTCAAAAAACTAGGGCTGGGAGTTTGGTTCAGCAGTTTAAGCACTTGTCTGGCAGGCACAATGTTGTGAGTTCAATCCCTGGTGCCTCAAGAAAAATAAATAAATAAAATAAAATTTTAAGTTAAAAAGGGGCAAATTTTTCTCAAATGAAAAGGAAATTTATTTGCTCTCAAGATGGAAAAATCTAGTGCAAAGACTGAAATGAGAAACATTTAACTTTTCTCCATGTTTCTGCTTGGTCTTTTGATATATAAAATTCATTCCCAGTCTCCATGTAGTTGGTCACATGGTCATCATCAGATAACCCAGAGCCATGGAATGTTTTGACTGACTCTTACTTCTGAGCGAGGAGCTCCATGAAGATTACACAGGCAAGAGCACATGAAGTAATGATTCTTAAGTGAAGTTTGTGCGCTATTTCAGGAATAAGAGGGAACAGATACCGAGAGGCAATAGGCATTCAATAGGAAGACAACCGAATCGTTGGAAAACAACTGTACTCTCGCTTCTTCATTTTTCATACTTACACTACTCATGCTTTTTTCTTATTGCATTGTTTAGGACATTTAAAGCTAAGTTGAAAAACTAACAAGAATATTCTTTGACTTTACCACTTTGGATACAGTGATTTAGATAAAATTTGATAGTTAGAAATACCATTTTAGATTTAGCTAATTGAAATTTTTTTCTCAACATTAGGTAGCTTCACCATTTCTATGATTTCTTTTGTGAATGAGGGTGGAAGATAAATAGACTATTTTTTCTTATAAAAAGCAATAGATGATTTAGTCGTGGCATTTTTCTATTTCAGGTAACATAGGAACCAACCCATGAGTTTGTCGCTAATTAGGGGCCAAAGATGAAAAACAAAAAGACACAGAGATGATTTTTTTTTTTTTTTTTTGCGGCACCGGGGATTGAACTCACAACCTCACACCTGCCAGACAGGCGCTTGAGCCACTAAGCCAAACTCCCGGCCCTGACGGAGATAATTTTGAAAGAGGGACCAGGAGGCTCTTGTCTCCTTTAGACAGAGAATCCTGGGCATTTTGGCTTACCTCACTTTCATTCACTTAGCCATGGGCACGGGCAATTAGAGTAGCATAGGATTCATCTGTCTCCTATTATCTATAGTATATGATCAGGTAAACAATGTCAGCTGCGTTGACATTTCCTGGAACATGCAACATGCTAGCACATTGTCAAAGGATTATAGCTTGCTGTTTTTCCCCTCCATGTTCACAGAAAAGGCCAATTAGTACTCCATCCTGATTATCTGGTCTCCTACAAGGTAAGCTGTTAGTTACAGGAGAGAAGAAATTTCTTAGGCTTCCATGGAGGACAAATATGAGTCAAGATTCAGGATATGTCAATTGACCCTGTTCTTAGGCTGGTGCTGTTTCAGGAAAAAATGCACTGATGGTAACATGTTACCCAGGATAGTCCATTCTGTCACCTTCTCCATTTACACGACCTCTCTTAGGATAGTCAGAGTGGTAAAATAGACAGGATCATGATACAGAGAAGAGACACTGAAAGGAAAGAAAGGGATAATGGAGTCAAACAGCCAATGACTTGTCTATGATTATACTAGTTCCAAGGCCAGGCATTCTACTTACAAAGCCTGAACTCAAGCTCACCACTACGCTGTCCTAGGAGTTAGTCTGTAATGCTTAGAACAAGGATTGTAAATAACTCAGAAAAAGTTCAGGAAAGGAGGAGCCAATATCTTTTCTCGTAGGTGGATCTAAAGCTTCTAGGCCAAAGAGGTCTTTTCACCAGGATTAGCTGCCTGGTGCTTTCTAGATATTGCTGCCCAAATGGGTCCTCAAAGGTCAAGGCTTCTATTTTCATACTACTCACATTTTTCTAAAGAGAAAGAACTTTTAAGAAAGGGGAAAGTTCGTGGAAATCTTAGCCAGATTCAGACTGAAAAAAGGTTAGGCCTATCACAATGTTCATGCAACTATCAGCTCTATGCTCAAAAACTAGAATGGACCTAAAAGTGAGTGAAATTAGGATTTCTTGGAAACCCACAGGACTTTGGTAATCCTTGAAAAGTCTGACTGTCTTAGATATGATGAAGAGAGAGTGGGAAAATGTAGAAAAAATTTTAGTAATAGCTGAAGCCAATGTTGAAAGTCCTTGTGGTTAGTCATCTCTTCCTAACAGAGAACAGTGTTTGTTTGCAGAACTGAATAAGGGAAAAAAATGCCACTCATTCATAGTTTTGATGGATACTTACCTACTTCCTTCTATGTTCAAAGCAGCTTAACATCTACTGAATGTACAGTAGTTGGCACAGTAGACATACCCCTGCTTTGACAGAGTTCAGAATCTAGTGAAAGAAAGTCAACAAGAAAACAAGAGAAGTTTTTTGGGGGGTGGGTGTGAAAATGATCTACATATGTTAAGTGTATGTATAAATTTGCCAAAATGAAACCCATAAATATGCATCAACAATAAAAAATGAGTAAAATTTTTTTAATATTTCAAATTCTGCTGTGGTTGGAAAGTAAGAGTGCTATGGGAGAGGAGGAAAGGCACGCACACATGGAGATGAAGGGTAAGAAGTCATCTCAACAAAGAGTGAGAAAGACCACACCATGGGTGAAGTCTTAGCAGTAGGAAGATATTGCTTTATTTGAGAAATTGGAAGACCAGTGTGGCACACTGTGTCATGGGAAAGACTCATACGAGATGACTTTAAAGATGTATCAGGACCAAATCATGCAGGTCTTCTTTGGCCATGCGAAAGAAGGAACATGAATTTTATTCCAAGTAAAATGTGAAGTCATTGAAAATGTTTCAGGCAAGCAAATAAATTAAATGCTTTCTTTTTTAAAAAAAGTTTTATCTTCTGTCTGTAAAATAGAAGGGAGTAGCAAAGGAAATGGGGAAACCAATTGAAGACAAATTTCCGGATGATAAATTATTGAAACTTGGACCAGTCAAGTGTCAGTGGAAATGGAGAGAAGTAAATGGACTAAAATGTATTTTAGAGAGAGAATCAATAAAATATGCTAATGATGAAGATATTTCAAGATGTAAGGAAAAGGAGAGAATTCACAATTGTTCCCAGGTTTTTGGGTGGAGCAATTTGTTGGATGGTGATGCCATCTTGAGATGGGAAAGTTTGGCATAAGGGTGACTCTTGGAAGAGTAAATAAGACTTCTACTTCAGGCATGCAGAAAATAAGTATCTTTTCCAAGCCTACCAGGACAACAAGCTGGGCTTCACCTCTGAGGAACTCTAGTCTGATGGAGGTGATGAGAATCCTACCACACAACCACCAAGGACTCCAGAGCACAGAAGGTCCCTGAAAAACCTCATCACATACTTTTTGCATGGTCCCACAGTCGCTGTCCTCCAACTCACCATACAGCCTCAAGTACCCCTCCCTCATTTCTCCATCTGGATAGGAGGGTAAGATGGACACCGAGAGGCTACCACTGTTGGCCTTCACTAAGGAACTGGCTCCGAGTAACCTCTTCCCCCTACGTCAGTCCTCTTCCCCTAAATGTTTCCCAGCTTTCCATATGGTCTCCAGACACCCCCACCCTCTCCCCTGGGTGCAGTCATCATTCCCAGGGTCAGTTCAGCTCCTTGGTTCCTTCAGTCTTGGGGCTATCATGAGACCATCTGTCATCACCTAACTCTTGGGGACTAAAGGAGGGCAGAGAGCCAGGCAAGAGGGCAGAGCACATCTGCCTGTCCTCACTCCAACCCGGCTCTTCTGGTTAACCTATGGGGCATCTCAGCTGGGAAGTCTACAAAAATCGTGGGAATTGCTAGAATGAACCTTTTACACATAAACACCCCTTCCCCATAATCAAGCACATCTTGCTCGTAATTCCAGACTTAGCTCAGAAGTTTCCATCTTTGGGAAGATTTCTAATTTCCAAGAAGGTCCAGTCACTCCTTTCCTGTTTTCTTGAGTAGGCCACAGTGGCATCCCTGACTATGCTGTCCTGACCATGGAATGATCTGGTGATTATTCTCTCTTTCCCGCTAGACTTGTGCTGTCTAATATGGTTCCCAATGGCCATCTGTGGCATTTAAATTTGGATTAATTAAAAGTTAATAAGTTTAAAAATTCAGTTCCATGGGACAAGAGATTTAGCTCTGCGGCACAAGTGCCTACTTGGCAGGCACAAGGTCATAAGTTCAATCCCCAGTACCAAAAAAAAAAAAAATTCAGTTCCTCAACTGTCCTAGACATTTCAGATGCTCAATAGCCACATATGTCTAGTAATTTCCATATTAGACTGTACAGACAGAATATTTCCGTCACCACAGAATATCTTGTTAAATAGCATTACATCAGACTATGAGTTCCCTGAAGACCAAGCTGTGTTGTACTCATGCTTGCACCCTGGGCACCCAGCATAATGCCCAAAATACAGATGATACTAAAAGCACAGAAGATGCTAGAACATAGGTGGTACTGATTGAGTGAGTAAATGGGAGATTATAGTCTGAATAAAGAGAAATACAGTTGTCCTGTATGAAACATGCTCAAAAAACAGAGGCCAGAAAAGAATGTGATGGCAGAAAGGACAATTTAGTGCAAGCAAGGTACCTCTCCTGTCCTTAGACACTAGAATACTGGTGCTAGTGGCCTGTAATAGCACTGCTTTTAGTGCATAGACACACAGGGCTGCTCATTCCTGCCAACCTCCCCTTCATGACTTCTCTTTTCAGTCTTCTGTCAATCCGTGTTCCACATTGCCCTTGCAAACCCTGAAAAGGCTGTGTTGGTTAGCCCTGGCTGTTCCTCAGGGTTTGTCCAGGATCTTACATCACCACCTTGAGGAGCTCCATTGGGTAGATATGCCCCCTGTCTGTTGTGTGGTCCAGTGCATAACCTCATACTCCTGATTTCTCTCTCCTTCAGGCTGACCAGTGGATTTCCAAGGGTGAGGTGTCATAGGACACAGGCTTACCACGGGTAAGAACTGTAACTGACTGATAAGGATAAGTACACTCATAAGCAAATGGTGCCTGTTTTGTCATAAGGCAAAAAATGTGCAAGGGAAGGCCCACAGGTTTGACCGCATAGGAGTAAATCAGCCAGAGTCCTGTCCACACAACAGACACAAAGCAAAGCACAAGGAAGCTCAAGCTGACACTCTTTCTCCTCCATAGCCACAAGTGAACCTTACACAGCAGCTTCTCTTCCAGGCAAGTGCCTGGTCCCTGGGCGGTAAGAGGCACAAGTCTGGATTTAAGGTTTTGACAAAACTTAATCTCTCCTCTTCCACTGTCCCATTGCTGTTCTTTTCCTGTATTAATTTCCATTTCAGGACCCTGAGCCTGAAGGCTCATCCTTTTTTTTCTTTCTTTCTTTCTAAAAATCCATGGGAGATAGACTTCATCGTCCTTATCTCTGGTTTTGTACTTTGAGGGTTCCTAAAGAGCCATAGAGCTATCCCAGCATTCACTGCTTCATAGACATATCCCTACTTTCAGAAATGTCTCTGCCATTCCTGTGGCTGATGGGCTTGTCTAAAGTTTATGCGCTGAGGATTCTGGGATCAGAGTTTTGCTCTGCTCTTGTGGTGACTTCTTACTCTAATAGAACAGAGGCCATTCTCAACAGTAGGGCCAAGACCCAAAATGGCAGCCCCATCAATACCTAGCATGTGGAGTGTAATGCCCAGTGTTTGCAGTGCCTTTAATCACTCACCCTGCTTATTCACTGGGTTCTCAGCACAGTGTTCTCTTATTCAAACCCTTTACAGTGGCCATCTCTTGTGCTGCATGCACAGTCTGTCCTCATGGGTTCTGTCAGCAAGAAGAGAATCTCTTATAATCTTGTTTTTCAAAGTTCAACACACTTCATCACTCCATGGAGATTGTTTTTATTCTATGTAGTGTGAGAGGTGTTGGGAAAGCTTTCCGATGCTCAAATCTGCTTTAACATTTGCCCTCTAGATTCAATCCTTCAGTTGGAGGTTTGCTTTCCCAGACCCTTATTTTAAATGTAGTCTTCCCACCTCCCCTGAGAGGCTTCTGAGGCTTCTTGAGGCCTTCTGAGGGCACACAGAAGGAGTTTTGGTAGTGCCAGTTTTCAGTAACTATCCTCATAGAAGAACAGTGTGAGCAGGTGGCCAAACTAAAGACTGTCCCTCTGTTCCTCTTCCCTCAAGTGACACGTCAGAGACTCTTTTTCATGTTCAGTGCAAAGGAGGGGAAGAGCTGGAAGTCATCAGGGTGTTGTTTTTGCCAGTGCAGCCCTTGAAGTGGAGACAGGAGAAAAACAAATAAACTCATGTCATCTCCCCAGGGCCCTGGAAGAGGTCCCTTTCACAGCCAGGAATGTGACAGGGAGTGAAGTCAGCCAGGAGGCTGCCTGCAGAGGGAGGGGTGCAGGCTGCCCTGGGGCTGAGGGTCAGAGATGCAGAGCCAAGGGATATGGCCATGAATGGGGCATGGATATCCACTGCCCCCCACATCCCCAAGGGAAGACAGTGAGTTATCAGAGCTGAGCCCAAATCCTGACACAGAAATACAGCAGTCAGTGGGATCACTTACAGTCTATTAAAGAAATTCAGCAGATGTCCTTTGGAGACCAGTTTTATAGTTTACATGCAGGAGTCATCACACAAATTTGCCACTGATTGGTCAAAGTAACCATAAGAAAAAAAATTGGGTTAAAAGTAGAGACACAAAGCCAAGAGGGTCCCAGCAAAGGGACAGTGCGCCAGACTCAGGCAGAGAAACAGACACTGGCAAGCCAAGTGTCTCCAAGATGGCTGCGTGGGGAAAGAGGCGTCTGGGCCCAGGTAGCAGCGGGTGGCAGCACCCCAGAGAGGCTAACCTTGTCAGCCACAGACTGCTACATTGTGCATGAGATCCGCAATGGCGAGAATGCCCAGAACTAGTTCGAGCACAAGCTGGAACAGGCCCTGGAAGCCCAGTACAACTACAATGTCATCGAGTCTACCCAAACTGGTGACAAGACGGCACGCTAGATCACTGTGAGCAACTGCCTGCACAAGACAGCTGTGCTGGCTGGCACCACCTGCCTCTTCACCCCACTGACACTGCCCTTAGACTCTTTCCCCTCTATCTCCCTGCCTGCTGGCATGCTGAGCTCGGCCTGCTGCACCCTCTAGGGGATCTCCTGGCAATTTGTCCCTTGCTGCAAGTACCAAGTGGAGTATGATGCCTATAAAGTGTCTCGCCTACCTCTGCACACACTCACCTCCTCTAGACTGGTGGTGCTGGTCTGGAAGGATGACCTGCACAGAAACAGTCTGCACAACACGATAGCACTGGCCGCCTTGGTATACTGTGTAAAGAAGATTTACAACTCTATGCTGTATGACTCCAGTGAACAGGTAGAGGAGCAGAACCACACAGCCTGCAAGAGATGAGGACACAGAGGATTTGGATTGCTCTGTGAGGCAGTGGAGCCTGGAAAGTTGTTTGTTTTAATACTTGCTATTTTTTAAAAGAAAACACAGGTCATGGGTGTACCAAGGGTTTTTTCAGCTTACTACAAAAATGTGATTTCCATAACCCTGGAGGGAGTTTGGGCCTATGGAAGTCTAACTAGGCAGTGGACTGTGGATAGAAGCCAATGCTGCTGAGGGGGTGTGAATGCACTTGGGGGGTCTTTAAGTATTTTGTTTAACTATGCCATTCAGAGTCAATCAGAAGCTGTCAACCATTGAAATTATGAGCATTAAAAAAAAAAAAAAACCAGAGCTGGAGAAAGACCAAGAGGGTCAAGGTACACAGAGCTTGTCCAGGCCCCGGCACCTCTGTAGGTCCCTGACAAGACAAAGCTAGCCACATGCATTAAGAACATTAACCAGGCATGACTTAGCACATACTGCCCACACCTCTCTGCTATGGTTGAAGCCACCAGACAGCCCTGTCCCTGCACTGGTTCTCAGCTCACTGCGGACCCCAGGAACCAGGAGCCAAGGAAGAGAAATGAAGAGGAAAATACAGGATTCCCTTGCACATTCCCCTTCCTCCTCCTCCTACCTGAATACTTAGAGTCCCTTAAATCATAGCCATAACATAGCCAAGGTTCTTGCCCTCTGCCCATTTGAGGAAAATTCTAAGATGTTCTGCACTCTGGGTCCCAGAAGTATGAGGAAAGTTGGACTGGCTGAGCAGAGCTGGAACACAGACCCCATGGACCACAACTCTCTTTGTAACACTGGGGCTCCCTAAGAGGTCAGGGACTCCACATACCCATGGGCCCTTATCCCTCACTTCAAGGCACAGCTGCGGGTAAACGTGTAGTTGCAGAACACCCAGGAAGCAAAATCAAGAAGCCGAAGCATTCCAGGGGAAGGGCCTCTCCTTGGGAGATCTTCTGCTGAACATGTTGAATCCTTCACTAGCCACAGACCACACAGCCAGCTACAGAAGCTCCCCAGCACACATCCCTCTTCTCCCTTAGCACACGTGGGCCTCAGGAAAGATGGGTACTGGGTTTGAACCTCAAGTGTCATCCAAAGGTCCATGTGGCAAAGACTTGTTCCTCAGCGTGGTACTAGTGGGAGATGGTAGAACCTTTCACTAGTGGAGCTTAGTGGGAGGACAGACACCGGAAAGCTCTGAGGGACTCTTATCCCCTCTTTTTCTTTTTCACTTTCTCGGCACAAGGTAAGTGGTTTTGGTCTTCCATATACTCCCACTATGGTGTGCTGCCTTGCACTGGGCCTAAAAGCAATCGGGACATTCAGTCATGAACTCTGACCCTTTGGAACCTCTGAACTGTTAGAAAAATGAACTTTTTATTGGTATGTTATCTCAAGTATTTATTTCTACAGCAACAGAGAACTCGCACACACACACAAGGGTCATGGGTAATCTCAGGCCCATCCTCTGGCTGCCTGGGTCTTGTAGCCACAGTCGGATAAATGGTTTTACCTTGTACCTGAGATCCAGTACCCACTCAAATGCGTTCCCTGCCTTGAGATTCTCTGAGCATCATTTTGAAGCCCAAGCCTAGTCTTGCCTTTGATCTCCTCCCAGAGGAGCGAATTCTGCCCTAATCCCCAGCCCAATGACCAGAGCTCCCTTTCCTGCTCTCAGAATCCTGGACACTTTATACCTACAACTTTACTCAAACGTCTGGACTCTCATAAAAATGTGAGCCCCCTGTAGGCAGTGATCTTGGTGTATCTTGCTCATGGATATATCCCAAGTCCCTCTAGCTGTTCTAGCACCATGGAGCTGCCCAATATTTGTTAAATGAATACATGAGTGAAAGAGTGAATGATTGAGAAGAAGCCTAAGCCAGCTATAAAGGGTTGGTGAGAAAAAAAAAAAAGCCTTGGACAGTGAGAAATAAACAAAAAACGTATCATGGGACTGTCTCCATCTTTGCCCCATTGCTACAATTTGCAGCCCCACTATTCTCTTCAAAATGAATTACTCTATCATGCAAGGGACACCTTTCCTCTGCCAGCCAAAATGCTATAGTTCCCTATGGCCTGGTCAAATCTTCTGGCCTCTGCCTCTCTTCCTGGATCCTTACTTTCTACTCCAGATTTGGGGATGGTCCCCCATCTTGCCTGATATGGAGTTCATTAGACTCTATCTGGTGGCTTCTCAGCTAGGATGATGAGTGCTCAGGGCTCCTCCTATCCTGGTGGTTTTTAGGGGTAGGAGATATTTGGCAGGACCCAACTCCAGAAAATCTAACAAACCTTGTGAATTTCTCCAGTCTCCCCAATGTGTACATCCACAGCCTCACCACTCTGCCTCTTTCTCCACACCCTTAGCATATCCTTCCATTTACTGTCTTCATGGGAGATCCAAATCCAAGGCTACTTCCTGCCACCATCACCCAGAGCACAAGGAGGTGACTATCTCTTATCCCTGCACTCAGTATCCTAGGGAGGACCAGGACCTTGTGTTCCCCGTTTACATTCCAGGAAGAACTCTGGGAGTGATAGGGAGGCCACCAAGTTGGTCTGGGCTTCCAGGAGCAGTCAGGCCCTTCTCCCCATGACCCACTACCTCCTTAAAAACCTTCTGGCTCTCAACCGCCTGCAGGAATCTTGGCCCAAATTTCCACAATCTCTCTGTCCATCCCCTCTCAGGCCCACTTCATCCCTTCCTTCCCTTCTGTAGGGGCCCGGGCACCACCTCCTCATCAGGAGGTTCCTTCCAGTCTTGTTGTCTCCCTTCCCCATCGGAGAGGAGGGAAAGTAGCCCACTGGCTGAGAGATTTCAGACAAGTTCTCACAAAAATGGAAGCCCAAATTGTGCCCCTCATATAAGGGGAGCACTACACTGTTCCCCTCACTCCAGTGCAGATAGAGCCATAAATCAGGCTCAAACTGAAAGTATACTCTGGTCAGGAACTGAATGTCTCTCAGTATCTCTGAGCATCTCCTCAGCCTTACCTTGGAGTGCTCTATACTGAACACAGACTGACCCTACCTAACTCTGGTCTTCATTTAATCCCAGAAGCCCCCACACAATCACTTCAAGCCCCACCAGCCAACTCTGATGTATGGAATGTGAGACACTTGAAAGACCAGATATCTGATGTCTGGAACCCCTCTCAAAGTGCACCTTAGGTGGAGAGGCACTGGCCTCCTGGAATTCACTGCCTTACAGAAACCCTCTGTCATCAGGAAGGGCTCTCTGGCCCTGAGTCCTTAAGTCCTGCTTTCACCTTAGGCCCATTTCTCCATGCCTCCTGGTTTATATGAAACTTATGGACAAGGGTGGTGTCAGGAGTTGTCCTTCAGGATAATTCAACTTCTTCCCTCACTAGAACAAGTCTATCAACAATACCCAAGGTCAGGCTGATGGCTCTACTGATGGCTAGGTCAGGAAAGATTATATTATATTAACAGGATTCTCTGTCATTCACCTTGTTCATTCACTGGGTTCCCAATACCACCCTCTTTTGTTCAAACACTGTCCCTTCCAGGACACCATAACTGTATTTAACATAGGCTCTGTTGCTGTTCTGCTCACCTAGGGTCTGCATAACCTTTGAGCTCACTTCTTTTATACCTGTCTCATCCCTGGAGCTCACATGAGCTACTGAAGCTTCAGATGCTAAGTCATGGCCTGTTTGGATACAGTTAGATCTCTGGTGTGATAGCCCCAGAGAAGCCTTAAGGGTTCAAAAGGAGAATCTCAGGCAGACATTGGTTTTAGAATTGCCAGCTCAGTCTTAGATGCCTCCTGATCTCACTCTCCCCAGTGCCTCCTCTTCTGCATGGGGTAACCATGGACTCTGGAAAGGAAGACCTGGAGCTTATTGGCAGATGAAGGGCACAGTAGGTGGAACTTGAGGCTCTTATGATCAGGTGCAGTAGAGAATGTGATTCCCAAGTAGCCAGAATTCCAGATACCTGCCTTGCCTCCCATTGACTCTTTCCCTTCCCTTCTCCAAATGCCTAAAAACATACCTGTTCTGAATTTGCTTAATAATGGGGAATGGGATGAGCAAGTGTCTCTACAGAAGCTAAGCCTCACTCTCATGTATGCACGCCATGATGCCTCTGCACTTCTGGCTGAGACCAGGACCTGGAGAGCATGTAGGAGTTTGGAACAGGTGGTGGGCAGAGAAGCAGGATTCCTTTGTGAGTTATAGTGGGGCAGGCACAATGATTGCCCATAATTGGTCAGAGGAGGTGCTTTAGAAAGGGTGGTGAAGGCAAGTCAATGATCAGGCCTCTAAAGACTTCCTCCGTAGTTACTTCTTGATTAAGGTTTTCCTTCTCAACTTTCTATTTTGCTGCTCTTCTTTCTACCCCTTCTGCATATTGACTTTGGCGATGTGTCTACTCCTTTGACCATTATAGAACTTTATCAACTTGCAGAAAGATGGGCATCTCTATTGATGTTTTCCACCAACTCCTCCTGTTGTTTTACTATTTCTTTGTTTTTCAACTATTGAGGAGACCCTGCAGTGTACATGATGGGCTCTTTCTGCCTTCTCTGTCCATTCTTATAAACTAAAATTAGGATCCCAACCAAGATAGAGTCTGACCAAAGATAAAACTGCACAGACCCAGGTCTGGTTTGGGATACAGAACTTAGTGTCAGAGTGGAAGCTAAATTCTAAGAGCCACCTTGAAGTTACACAGGATCCCACTGGGCGTTTGCCTCTCCATTGCTGCAGCCTAACCAAGTATCCAGCAACTGATCTGCCTGCAGTGCCTTCCACTCAGTAGCCAGGGATACTTTTCAGAACATAACCCTGAGAATGTCTTACTCTTGCTTAAAATCTTTCCAAGGCTTTCCAAATCTCATAGGGTAAAGACCTGCATCCTTCATGATGTACAAACCCCTACATGATCTGGCCCTGAATACTGTCTGCTCTTATATAGGGTTGTACATTCTCATCCTTGAACTTACTTCAGCCACTCTGCCTTTTGGAAGCCCCCATGTCCAGGTTTCTTCCTTCTTTATGCCTTTTGCAAATTCTTACCACAACTTCCCTGTCCCCACTCTTCTTGCTAACTCCAACACTTTGCATTTTGATGTGTTATATTTTCTTACTGGGATATTTGACCTGACCTCTTTTGTACTCTTACATTACTCATCACATGATGATGCTCAAGTAACCATTTGTGAAATCATGGTCTTCTTCTCTCTTAACTCTAATAAGCACCCCAAGTAGAGGGGCTAAGTCTGTTGGCTGCAGATGCCTGACTGACTTGATTAATTCCAGGCCTTTATGAGGCAAGAGCTTGGAAGACACAGTTCCATTGTCCTTCCCAGTTGACTGACTATATGTCTTTAGGCCAAATCAGAGCCCAGTGATGGAACCACCATGGGTTAGGGTAGATAGTCCAAGCACAGTAAAAGCAGAGCTTCCAGTAACCTGAAGCATGTCTTTGTGAAATTAGGTAAAGATGTCCCTTTTCCTGAAAGGATGCAGCTCCACAGCAGAGCACGGTCCTTGAAGTGCAGCATTTGGCCCTGCTGCACTTCCCGTCCCACTTACCCCTTGGGTAAGTACCTTTATGCTGAATGTGTCCTGATCAAAACCCTGGTACAGAAATAAGCTCATCATTAAGATGACTAAGGATACTGATCCACTTTTAAAAACTCTGTGCAGTTTTCCAAAGATGTAGTTGGGACTACATTCAAGAAGTTGAGTATCCTTTTCCTTTGTAGGGCTTTTGAAATCTCTTCCAGAGTTTTATTTCCTACCCTGGACATTTCAGGATCCTCTACTTCCACTTTCCTTTGTTCTTACTAAATCAGTGATTCACCCTCCCTTACACACTTTGTGCTTCTGCTGACACCTGTCATGGGTCTTTCCCAGAATCATATCTGAGAAGGGAGCTCACTACGTGGACAAGACATCCCCAACCCTGTATGCTACAGCAGGGTCCCAGTTGTTCCTCTGTATTCAATTATTGGGCAGGGCAGGAGTATATGTCTTATTTTGCTAGGGAGAAGCCCGAGCTACGATCCCAGAGCTGAGTTTTAAGAGTGATCTGGGAAGAAAGGACCATATCCAGCCAACCAACAGAAAGGCCTGTGCTGGGTGATAAAACCAATGCAGCAGCCCCAGTTCTTTGCAAGGTCTGTGTGACCGGTCAGTGAACAGCTGCACTGCAGCTGGGACAACTCTGGCCAGCCCCGTCCTTCCCACGTCTGACCTCCACATGGCCCTGTGGATCACACATCCCCACACCAGCAGCCTGTCGTCCGCCTCTCCTTTCACACTCTTCCATCCTCCAGCCCACAGTAAGCTCTGTGGCTAGAGTCTCACAAAGCTAGGGTGGGTTCCTCCTCTCACCTTCCGTAGTAGATGTGATAAGTACACTAAGTCACATTGATACTGAGCCTTGGTCCCCTTGAAGTCTTCCCCACCCACTGCTGTCTGGCCATTTGAGGCTTATGGACATCCTCAAGACCTCTGTGTCTCCCTATGTGCAAGGTTCCCTTACAGCAGAGAGCGCTAGTTGTTGTGGTTCCTAGAAAGCCAGACCAGGGCTCTCTGGATTGAGGGGGTATGGTTTTGCCCTTTCCTTCCTCCACCAGCTGACCAGTCTTTTTGTATGCTCCTATGTGCCTTTTGTTTCATTTTGCCTTCAAAGAAGCAGGAAGCGCTCACAGCATAGGCCTTTGGTTCTGCCACTTCTATCCTGGCTCTAGTTAATGGGAAAAAAAAAAAAGAAAGAAAGGAAAAAAATATTAGGGCCAGGAGTTCTAACCTTCCCAGTTCATAAATTATTTGCTCAGAAAATCCCTCTTACTTGGGATTTAGGTTTGCTATTGCATTATAATGGAAAGGAAAGATCCAGGCCAAGGGGCACGCTCACCATAAACATGTGGGTACATCTAAAAATCAGCACCATCAAACATTGCCATAAAAACCATCATCTCCATCACCCCGAACAGCATGATCACTGCCACCATAACCATGGTCCTCACTGTCATTACTGACATTGCCTCCATTGAATAAACAATCATTCTATCAACACCGCCATCATTATCACTGTCTCCATTGTCTCCACTGTGTCATCGTCACCATAAATAACAGTCATTACCACCACTCCATCACCACTACCACTACCACAATCATCCCAAGTTATCATTACTATTACTAGCTCCACCACAAATCATTGTGACACTATCATTAATTTCCATCATCATTACCCACACCATTAGTATTACCAGCACCATGATGATTATATGCCATCTCCTTCACAAATATCATTTATATACTTTCATTGCCATTACCATTACAATGTCATCATTAGCATCAACACCTATTATGACCACCCATCATCAATGTCCCCATCATCAATTTTCTCCTTACTTCAGTTGCCTTTCCCTTTTTTGGATTCTATGAAACTCAAATTTGTTCTGAGAATCTTTATTAAATATAGTGTATCAGTTCAGCATATATTAGGTTACTTGGGTTGCTGCATAACAAACAATTCCAAGATTTAGTAACTTAAAATAACTACCACTTAATTTAATTTGTGATTCTTGGGCCACAGAAAAACAACTACCAGGAAAAGGCTGGTGTTCTGATCTGGGCTTGTTCAACTGATTTTCACTGGGCTTCCTTCTGTGTCTATAGTTAGCTGATTGGTTAGGTAGCAACTGGATGGACAATGGTAGTCTATCCTGTGTCTTCCAGAACACCTCAGTTTTCTTTTATGTAGTTTCTTATACTTCCATGGGCAACTCAAACTCACTCACAGTAGTCTCAGAGTTCCAATCTTAGCAAAAGTCCGTACCCCAGTGCTCAAGGTTACTTTCCAAGTCTCTGAATGTACCAGTTTGCTAATGTCTCATTGTCTAAAGCAGGTCATATACTCAGCACAGATTCAAGAAGTGGGGGGAAAACTTCATCCCCTGGTAGGAAGACCTGCAATATCATATTTTAAAGCAAGAGCAAAGATTCATGGAAAGGAAGAATGTATGAGTATTTTATAATATATTACACAGGTGAGCATAAAAAAGAAAGATCTACTCAGTGCAACCATTAGTGTACACTGGCTGAGAGGGTTCTAATTCAGTGTGGCTTGTTATCCAGAAGCAATTCCCTAGAATAGTTCCCTATTTAGAAGCACCAAGTCTTTCCACTTTGTCTGCTTCCATTTCCATGATGCTCTCAATTTTCTGCCTTCATCTTTTCTCTCCTTGGATTCCCTCTTCTCTGACTTTCCATGCTATTCAAGGATCTTGTCTTTCTGCAGAGACCCCTCATTCTCATTCTCCTCTCTCCAGGAACCCATCTGTTTATTTGGCACATTTTGTGCACCTCCTTAGATTCTCTTTAGAGTTTGTTTAGAGGTTCTAGCAGGGGAGTGCAGCTGCTTGTATACTCTGGCAGAGGAATGGTCCTCCTCTATCTAGGGTGATTGTCCTTTTTGACCAAGCACACAGCTTCTGGAGGGATGCACATGGGGCATTGAGGGAGGAACAGGATACCTGCCTAGCTAGTCAGATCAGCAAAGCAACCTTGGTGATCAGTTGGGGTGAAAGTTGTCACAGTCTGATTGCCTTCACAACCAGATTCTCTTGAACTCTTGACCGCTTGCTTTTCTGACCAGTCCACAGATTCCTTGCAAATATGCATTGCTGTGCCATCTAGGGGGTGACCAGCTGCCTTGCCAGAGTCTCGGGCCCCTACTGTGCTTTTAGATTCTAAAGAAACAATGATATACAGTATGGGACCTGGATTCCTAAGCCACTACTGAAAAGGCTGGGATGATGCCACCAGGAAGTTCCGGCTAAATAGTGCCCAGTGAGATGGATTTTTAAAGACAGAAGACAGAAGAGAACTTTAGAAAATTTTTCTCCTTTTCCCTTTTAATGGGCTGTTCTGAGGCAAAGTTTTCTCTGCAGCTTGCCCAGAGATGTCTTCCTGACAGATGGGACACACCTACATCTTGGTCAGCTGTATGTCTTTGTGTGGAAGCCACAGCCAATGCAATAACATATCATCTTGCATTGTTCTCTGTCCTCTGCTGCCTTACTTCTGCTTTGCCTCACTTTTTCTGCCCTGGGTTTGCACCTCTGAATTAAAGCATCTAGCGCCAAAGTCTTGCCTCAGCCTCTATTTTCTAGGGAAACCAAATATATAATCTTAAAGGAATTCACAACCAGAGATGTCTTGAGAGGAAGCCAAGGACATCAAAGAGCTATGTAGTTGTGCCTTTAGCAAAAGAAGGCCCTAGATTTGTTAAAGATATTTATCTTGGTACAGGGAGTTGGGATAGTGGGACATTTCTTTTTCCAAAAATGTTACTAGTTCATTTCTAAGTAGAGATGAGGATCTAGGAATTCAAGGATCTATTGTTCCAGTTCCCTGGTAAATGGACCTTATTTCTTCTCTTTTTGCCTTGTCATAAGTGCTCAGGTGCAGGTTCAAAGATGATTAGGCATCCTAAGTATTAGACCTACTCCCTTACATTTGTGTTTCTACATTCCATCTAAATCAGTGGACATAAAACTTCCCAAGTCCAGAAATCACCTGACCATCTGACTGGCATGTCCCTGCTGATTAGGATTTTTACTACCTCATCAGGCTAAGGCAAAGGCAGTATGTACATAATTTCCATTAAAATCTGTCCCAGGATGATTGTCCATCAGTCATGGAGAGACTGTCTTAGCCATGGAGCTGCAGTGGACACTCCACTCCTCTCATAACTTGTAGTCTCCACTTTCACAAGAATCCTTCCCCAAATGTATCCTGGCCTCCCTCTCCCCACTCCTTCTTTTCAGCACCAGCTCTCACCAGAGAGCTCACCACCATCCTCCCACTTAGCCTCTCCTTCCAGAGAATAAGTCAGATGCATGTCTTCCTGTGTGTGCTCACAAAACTGGATGACTGACTTTTCACCATGGCTGAGAGATAGGAAAAGGCTAGAAAGTATTCTCACAAAGGAACTCATGCAGTGGAAAATATTTTCATTTGAAAAAATGTTAAGACCCTCTGCTCCAATCACTTTGCATTCAAGTTTCCTGAAATTCCCATCCAACAAGAGTGCTTCAGTCCCTGTGTTTCAGAACTGCGTCCAAATTCACACAACCCTGTCCAGGGTGGACAAGGAGTGATAGGTCACCTGGTCCCACTTAGGACAGCACCAACTCTACACTTGTCTACTGAACAGCTTCTCTGCCTTTAAATGTACTCAAGTCTAAAACAAGCAGAGAAAATGCTTTTAGTTGCTCACTTGTAGCCCCAAGCATTATTTCAGAAAGTTTCCTGATAGCTATTTGCAGCCAAACCTCTCTGGCTGTGGCTCAAGCATCTCTCTAACCTGCCAACTCACAGTGAACATTGAATCTTTGCTGCCGTGCTGTGTTCAGTGACTCTGGATTACAGGAGCACAATAAACCCCCAACTCCAGCGCACAGGACATAGCTGACTCTGTGGAGCGCTGGCTAACACTGGCTTCTAGTTAATGAAAAGTCCAGGAGCACTGGATAGGCAAGGCCAAGTTACACACTTTAACTTGCTTGGAATTCTCTCACCAACCATCCCAAACTCTTGGTTGTCAATATTCTAAAGGGTAGCTGCTGCGGTATGGAAGGGGCTGCTGTCCTTAATATTTATGCTCCTGTATTAAACTGTGAAGTGCAGTCCATCTCCCAGTGAGGTTAAATCCTAAAATACACTGCTCAGGACATGTGAGGCCCTTCTTTGCTCAGGACATTCCTTCTTTGTTGAAAGCTCCTGTGGTCTGATTGGTTTGGGATCCGGGCAGACCTTGGACTTCTTCCACATGAGCCCTCAGTTCCCTTTTCCTTGCTAATGGCTGTCCTCAGCATGACACAAGAAAACCAAGGAAGACTTTGTCTTTGCAAGCAAACATAGCAGGGAAAAGGGGAAGGAAGGACAATCTAATGAGTCTTTATATTATCTGTTATCCTAGAGAGGGCTCAGAGTGACCTAACAAGGCAGTTTTGGCCACTTCTGTTAGTCTCAGGGATGGTCAACAAATCTCAGATTTCTCCCCTGCCTCTGGAAACAGGGAGAAAGGAATGGAGGGAGTACTCTCGGATCTCACCAGTCCTAGTCCAGTGTCAGCTGTGGGCATTTCTCCAGGTACATACCACCAACTTTCATCAACTATACAAGTGGTTGCTTTGTGGCTGTAAATAATGTGACACCCCACTTCCAGTCAGACTACATGATGAGAGAAACTGGTCATCTCATGTTCCAAGAAGTTCATTGGAACTCTGCTCCGTGTTTCTGAGGGGCAATCAGCTCTTTCCTCTATGCCTCGTCTCCATTCCCAGATATTGCAAGAATTCATATTATCTCATGGAGACAAGAATGCACTGAGAGAAAGGCAGAAGACCCACCTTCTTGTTCCTGTTTCTTTATTTGATGTGAAAAAAGAATTTCCTGAAGGCCCCTAACAGACTCCCTTTATATTTCATTCCTAAATTGTTGTAGGCAAGAGAATTACCATAACAGGTAAATTAGACCAATCAGCCAGGACTCGGACTCCCCGAGTCCCATTTCTCCATGGAGCTGTTCCAAACCCCTCAAAGATCACCTCCTCAGAGCCCACCTGCACCCAACAGTATCATAGAAAAACAAAGAGTGGGTCCCCCACCATCCTGTCCCAGGGGCTCACAGTCAAACAAGGATGTAAGACAAAAACCACAGAACTATATAGCAGGCTAGGCAATACTCTACTCCAACGTGCTCCTTTTCCAGTTTCAGCTGAGATGTTCTCTGCGCTACACAAGGAGCATCCTTGGAGAGAAAGGGGGCCTCTTTTGGGCTCACACAAAAGCATTTCCCTGGAGCAAAAGCCCAAAGGCAGACATAGAGGTTGGACCCTTAAGGTACAGTATAGAACTGAATGGGGTGGGATAACAAAAGAAGGGATGAGATTAGGACCAAGGGAAGCAGATCTGAGAAGAGGAAAGATTTGAGTTTGCACCTGGGCAGGTATCTTCCCTCTTCCAAGTCATATACTCACCATAGAGAAGACCCTGTGAGAATGTGTGGGCCAGCGTGGATAGGAGAAATCAGGGAACCCAAAGCCAGCACAGGGGATAGGAACATCTTGGGAACAGAGATGCCTGGACAGACTGCAGGTAGGAGTCTTCCTACCCCCAGCTCTCAGGGAGCCCCTGGCAGGGAAGGAGCATCCCGTTCATCTCTTCTTGTCCGAAGGACTATTGCAGTGAAAATAAGAAAACTAAGGAGACTATGCCCCCCACTGGCCAACACGTACAAGAATGACTGCCAAGGCAGAGCCCAGGACCAGGCTAGGAAAGACTCTCGGCTACTGCTCATCTTCCCCAGGGGCCACGCAGTCTCAAGAGAACAATAAGCCTCAATTTATTCACATTCCTGGCCCTTGGGTGGACCTGGGGAGCACCTCCACTCTGGAATCCAACCTAAGTTCTCCCACTGCTGCGGCCCAGACTTGCCCGGTGGTCAGAGGGCCCAGGGCAGAAAGAAGGCCTCTGGGAAGTCTGTCTCCGTCCCCTGATACTTGTGCTGGCAAAGCTCCCAAGGGCAGCAAGGTCAAGAAGCACAACATTGTCCTTCAGAGGTCGGAGTTTGGAAAGCCCTGAATGATCTGAAGAAGGGATCCCAGGAGAAGGGCAGGGAAGGACACAGTCCCAGGTGTTTTCCAGTCCATCCAGCTGTAAATATGAGGTTAAAACTCAGGACTCTCCAGCCCAGATAAGACTGGGGGTCCCTCCTCTCTGCTGCAATGACCCTTGCACTGGGAAGGCTGGGAGCCAGGGTTTTCCGGCAGTGGAGTCTGCTCTCTTCAATGCTAGGTGTGTAATGGAGGCTAGCAGTTGCATGAATTCATTCCTTACTAATTTACAGGAGATATCACACCTTTTAAAATGTTTCCCCAGTCCATTCTGATTCATAAAGGTGTACCGTGTCACCTTCTTTTTCCTTCTTTCCTGACTTTTTCTGCTGCAGTTGAAACCTCTGAGAGAGAGGCTAGGCCAAAGGTCACAGAAGAAAAATGATCCTTATCCTTGGGGTTCCAGCCTAAAGTGCCCCACAGCTTCTGGGGAGACAGAGTAGGCCCTCCTCCAAGAAAATAGGCCTGAAGCAGACAAATACACAAAGTAGAGCAGAAATCATAAACACATTTTATTTCTAAATAATTTTAAAACCACTGGCATTGTAGCAAATTGGAATATATTTCCAGAGTCGACTCAAAGAGATTTTTTTTACAGCAACATATGAAAAATGTCATTTAAATATCCACCAGCAGCTGCACCACATGTTGGGCTCTTAGGAAAACACTTTCATTCCTTTCATCAAAGTCCCTTGATTAATGTTCCACTTTTCTTTGACACTTTTTCCGTAGTTTAAAAAAAATCAAAGCCTGCACTATTATCTGGAAGAAAATTAAACCAATAAGATTTAATGTCTGCTATATTCTACAGTCATGGCAAAAAAATATACAGTTTAGGACCTAGGCCAAATGCAAATGAACCTTAAGCAGAGGGTGCATCCTTACTCCAGGCCTTGGGAGGGCTGGGGCTAGAGGCAGATGAGAGAGCATAAAAGGCCCATGTCCAACAACAGGGCATTGGTGGGGAGAGGCCTGGGAAGGTTTGCAGTCTGGCAGAGAGGAAGGTAATAGGCCTGGGTAGAGGCGATGTGTGGCAGCAGTGTTCGAGAGCAAGGAGGGAAGGCAGGGAGATGCAGGCCTATAAGAATGCTAGCAATGCTGATGCCACCTGCAGCAGAGCCTGCTTGCATGGCTGAGATTTTGTGAATGGGACTCAGAGGGAGGCGGCTGATGGAGGCAAAGGAGAGGGAAGGAGAGAGCAAGAAGGAGGGAGGGGAATGCAGAGACTGCGCCAGTGGAAAGGCAAGGCAGATGGAGTGAGGGGAAATCACAGCGTGTCTGGCACGGCAGCTGATGCCATAATTTAAAGGTCAACTCAGTGGAAAAGGAAGAGAAAAGGGGGAGGGGGTGGTGTTGGAATGACTGCCTGAGCAGTATGGCACTTAACCCCTCCTGTCCCAGTGCGGCTTCACCCAGCTTTGTGAGCCCCTGGAAGGTGCTGATTCTCCTGCTTTGACACCCTCTAGGGGTCCTCCTCTTCCCCCACCTCCAGCATGAGCTATAGGCAGCAGACCTAGCTCTGCAGCCTGCCTTCTCTCATTCCCATCAGAGCAGACGTGACTTAACCTCCTTGAACCTCAGCTTCTTCATTCATTAAATGGGGATGAGAACACCTAATCTCCCTGGGGTTTATGGTCAAAGTTAAACTGTATGATGGGCATAGATGCTGGAAAAACAAATTTAAAAGCTGCAGACCTTTCTGGGTTTGTCTAAAGGAAATGGCTTCAGTTTGTCTTTGAGAAGAAATAGTTCTTTTGTTCTGGGAAAACCACCATTTGGGCAAATAAAAACTAGTAGCCATACTCTGTCCTAACGTTGGAGACAACTAGCCCCCTTAGACTGAAAAGCTTGGGGATAAGCCGGGGAATAACATCACCTCTCATCACCCCTTCGATGTTGTCTGTCCTCAGCTCTTAGGTAAATAGGTCAGCCCTCCCCTCAACAGCCCTCCACCCTGGGTTGAGCTGCTTCTTGGGGAGGAATGTTACTTTCCTCTATATGGATTTGGACTGCCTGGTGCCTATAAATTATGGCAAGTTCTTGGGGAGCTGTAGAGGTTTTTGTTGGAATGGTTATTTGCTGGAGGCTGAAGAGGAAGCCCCAAAAGCTGTAGGAAGGGCTCGTAGCCATGGGTTTCTGCTCAGGCTGGGGGAGGCCCTGGAAAGTAACTAGACATACCCATAGACTATTTAAGGACAAAAAGCCCAAACTGAATCCATGCAGGATATTACCTGCTAGGGCCAGGAGATAAGCCCACAGTGCTGGTTGTCTATGGTGGGATAGAACACAGGATTTGAGGCTTCGAAGTCGTTCCCGTGCCCCCAGACCTGAGGATGCTGGGAAAGCTAGAGTGCCTTGGTCTCATGGACCCAAACACAGGCCACAGTCCCACTAACCCCTCGTTTCTCTTCCATTGTTTCCAACCATTTACTGACCCAAATTTAAAGTCACTTACTTGGCTTTATTGCTTTAGAAGTCTTTGAATAGGAAGACGGTGAAAGCAGTCACAGGAGAGTGGCGGGTGATAGGGAAGATAGAAGGTCTTCCTTCAGAGTCCCTATCACTGTGGCTTTACATAGGCAACCATGTTCCAAGCCAAGATAAAAGGGAGCTTCACCCTATCCCCGGATCTCTCAGACATAATTCAGGCCTCCTGTCCTGTAGACCAATAGGTTTGCTGCTAGATTGGGTCACCTGGCTAGATGGTAAGAGGAGGCCCAGCCTCATGGCGGGTGAAGATGATGTCACCTTGCTTCTGTCTGTCCCATTATCTGTGCCTCATCCATGGTCCCTTCTCCTCCTGGGATCCTCAGTGAGAAGGTGGTGCATCTCAGGACACGGTGTCCCAGGCATGCCTGTACTCCATGCAGTCTGGCTATGTGTGTGCCAGGACTAGGCAGGGTGGAATGAGAATATTCAGGAAAAGATGCCCAAAGAGTTTGCTGCAAGAAGAGGATGGTGGACTTTAAGCTTGACCCTTGATCTTATGTGAGGTGGGTAGCCCAGGACAATCTTACACATGGGAAACCGTTAGACATAAGACTTACACATGGGAATCCCGGACAACTCTTGTCTACTGGCAGTCCAAAAGAGATCCACTGGGGATAGCAAAGTGGTTTCACAGTGTCCACAAGGGAGCTCAGAGAGACCCTAGGAGACCTGCCTCTGAAAGAGAGCCTGCAGTGACCCCTGGCCTGGCCTAGAGCCCCAGAGCAGGTGACAGAATCTATTATCAACTAGCAGGTTGCAAGCTCTCTGTTTCAGCAGTTATGCGACGGAGCATAGAAGAACTGTCTTCTAACAGGGGATCTTTTTGGTCATGCAGAATGTTGTTGGGGGTCCACCCAGTTCCGACGCAGTGTTGACATGGCCCAGGCAAACCAACACTATGTTCTCATTAGCTGACCGCACACATAGCACTTTGCTGCTAACCATCCAGGGGACAGCAAGGGCTAAAACCAACCTAGACTGTCAGAGACAAACACAAGTTTCATTCATAGTCTCAAGTAAGCCAAATGTAACTGTTGGCAATTCCTCACAGATAATTAAATGGACAGTTAACATTTGCCTAAAATAACTAAAGCACTAAAGGAATAAAACCATTAGTTCCAGAGTAACAAAGAATGAGGATTATATGTCAATATGATATAAACCAAAGAATGACCAATACAAGGGCAGGAACAGCATCTCTACTGGGACAGAAGCTCCCCAGAGCAAGATCTCTGTCCTCTGCCCCATGTTATTCACCACCTAGATCTAGGGCCTCTATGGAGACATTTGAGAGAGCTGGTGTGCTGTCTCCCAGGAGCCCAGCTGCTGCCTGGGATTTCCAGCATCCCTGTAGTGGTCCAGGTGAAGGACAGTCACAGAAACTCCAGTCCCTCAGCAGCATCTAGTCCCCTCCTTGCAGCCCTAGTCCATAGCAGGACCAAAGGCCATGAAAAGTCATTATCCCACTGAGTGTGGCACCCAACTATTCTATTCTGTGTTTTCAAGAGCCACATAGCCTAGGACACAGTGTCTTTCCCCAGAGAGAGCTCCTGCCTCTGACTCCCCATTTCTGCCTTCTGACTACAAGTAAATTTCCCTGACTGCCTGAGGTCACCAAAGCCAAGTGTAGCCACTTCTTCATGACACTCTCCGCTTCATTTCTCCAAGCTGCTGGTCTTTCCTGCCTGCTTTACTTCTACTATGTGCCAAGCCACCCCAGGACTAGGAATGCCGAAGCAAGCTGCATTCCGTATTCAGATTACTGACTGCCTTGTGATCCTGCTTTTCAGAGACTTATCCCAGATCACAGATCCAGTCATAGGCCAAAGGCCATGACTTAGGGCAGGATTTTAGAGCAAGGAAGAAACAGTCAAAATCAGGCCTAGAACCAGACTGTCACACTCTTTGGGGTGTTGGCCTGGAAACTGAGAGGCATGAAGAGAGGAGAGAGGATGCCAGACTGAGGTCTGGGGTCAGAGCTTCTACAAGTCTGGTTGGATTTGGGGAACAGGATACTGAACAAAACTAACAGTGAACTAAGTGAGTCTCAAGTCTGGTTCCAGCATTCTCTCGCTCCAACCTCAGTTTCTGTTTGAGAAAAACTTGTCAGAATCACCCCTGTCCTGAGCCCATATATTGATATGTAAGATCACACAGGACCTGAGACCACTATGAACATAAAAGATATTGTTCTTGAGCCCACACTTCCATACTTACAGGATAGGGAGCTCACTGCCTCTCGGGTTAACACCCAGACTAACAACTTGGTGTTTTCCTTCAGTTCACTAGAAGAGCCCTGGAAAACTGGAGAAAGGAAACTCGAGTGACTTTGGTTGGAGGCCATAGCTTCATTAAAATTGAGGCTCTGTCTTGGAGAAGGAAAGATCCTGGAAAGTCAAAGGTGGTGTTCTTGGCCTTAGAAGCCTTCCCTGAGCACTAACCTGGCCTTGGCCTACTCTGTGATAGAGATGACTGTGCCAAGATCTAGGTCCTATTCGCCCATTCTGAAGGGGACGTCTCAAGAGGCAGGTTCTGTTTGGTAAGCAGCAGTAGCTGCACCCCACTTCCACCCCAAGAGACATCTCCCTCCCTGTGGCTGGGTCCTCCAGGAGATTCACTCTGGGAAAGAGGGCGTTTGGGGTAGCTTCGGGGACTGGGATGAGAAGCAGGCAGCAAAGGCAGGCAGCTGGTTCAGACCTGCGGCAGGAAGTCACGACCAAGATTCATCCTGGAAAAATGCAACTAATGCTGCGCAGCTGGGACCACTAATCAGAAACATAGGCCCAGAGGTGGCAGCAGGGACAGACCCCAAGGGCAGGGCCAGCAGCGAGGTGATAATAGGCCGCAAACTCCCGAGGCCTCTCCCCACCCACCCAGCTGCCATTTGGAGATAGAGGTCCTCAGATTGCAGTGAGGAGGAGACAACCCCCATCCTCCACTTGCCTGGAGGGGGGTGCATTGCTCATCAATTGACTAACATCAGCTTAATTAATAGCCAAAGCCTTGACTTGGTCTCCAGCACAGGGTGTGGTGATCTTTACTTCTGCAGCCTGCTTCAGTGACTGTCCTCCCCAACTCCTAGCACCCATCTCCCTTCCTCTGTAAGACAGCCAGGAGGAAAATTCTGAGATGACCTCTCAGTCCTTTGTAGGCCTCTCTCCCCAGGACCCTCACTAGATGGGCAGAGGTTCCTCCTTGGGGAAGGCATTGTGGGCAGAATTCCTAGCCAAGGGAGAGAAGTGAATAACGGTTGAGCTGGGCCAGTGCCCCTGAAAGTGCAGTTCTCCTGGGCTCATTATGCATTGATCAAGCTGCTAATATGGCCCACATGCCAGGCAATGGCTTATAAAGGGGACTCCTTCATATTCTCTGTGCCAAAAGACATGCTGTCTGGTTGAAAAAAGAAAAGGTAAAAGAGTGATTTCAAGAGAGATTAGTTCAGGAGTTCAGAACTTAGAGAAGGACTCAGTTGTGCCCTAGGTATAAAATGTCCTTCAAAGCCTAATGTGTTCAGAAGTGGTGCATTTGGAAGGTGATTGAATCATGGGGTGCCTTGTTCATCAGTAGACTGGTCTATTCATTTGTTCATAGCTAAATGTGCTATTAGTAGGTAGGGACTGGTTGGAAGAGGTGGATCACTAGGGGCGTATCTCCCTCCCTAGCTCCTCTCCTCTCCAATTCTCTGTCTCTGTCTCTCTGTCTCTCTGTCTCTCTGTCTCTCTGTCTCTCTGTCTCTCTGTCTCTCTCTCTCTCTCTCTCTCTCTCTCTCTCTCTCTGCTTCCTGGATATTGTAAGGTGAGCAGCTCTCTTCTTCCATGTTCCTCCATCGTGATATTTGTGCCTTGGAACCAGCCAAGTATGAACTGAATCCCCTGAGCTGTGAGCTAAATTAAACCTCTCCCTCTTTAAATTGTGTCAACTATTATTATGTCCAAAAATGTGAAAGCTGACAAATAACAACCCCATTCTGGAATGGGAGGCAAGGCATACCTGTCAATTTTCCAGGACCCCAGACATTCTGCTGGTTCTCATTCCACGGTTCTCTTCTGTCTTTCAAGCTTTCCTTGTACTTTCAGCCATGCCTGCCTCAAGGTTTAAAAGATGGTATGGCCCATTCCCAGAGACAGAAGATGGAGAGCCCTCCCCAAGATGGAGGAACCCAGACACTACAGTCTCCCAATCCAGAGGTTGTCCCCTCTCAAGAGACCTTGCAATCAGATGACTCTCCCCACCTTGAATCTTTCGTCTGCCTAAGGTCCTCCTTGCTGCATGTGGAGAGATTCAAGGGCTACCTGGCCCAACAGCATTCACACTAGGAGCTTTTCTGTCAGGGTATGCCCAGAGATGTGAACATCCTCTGAAGACATTTAGAAGCCACCACTTTTGATGGCTCTGTAGGAGCAGAAAGCTTCCCTGCCTCACTTGAGCCAGAAACAGCCTCCTGAAATCATCTAGTCTTGAGTTCCAGTTCTATCTGAGCTCTGAAACTTCATAGAAATAACATTGAAGGACGTAGCTAATGTGACTCCAGCTATCTCAGGACCAGGAAACCTTGTGGAGCCCTTCCCAGGAGATTTGTCTTCCCTGCCCCCACCCCTTGCAACTTCATTGGCCTCCCACCTATCTACCCAACTTGCCTCTCACCTCACCTGTGATTTTAGGAACTCATCACCCTGGGACCCAATACCTGGCAGCTTGTTCACTATGGCACAGTAGAATCCTCTGCAACAGTCCCACGTTAGAGGACTTGGACTATCAGCCCAAGTGGCAGAGAACTGTGAGTGAGGGCAGGTTTAATACATGGAGAGGGAGGATCTGGTCCAAATGGAAAAGATTTGGACCAACAGATGAAGGGATAGATGGGAGGATCTAGAGGGCATGCAGTGAGGAAAGGATGGGATGGGCATGATTTCAGGGAATGCAAATAGTAGCAGAGGTCAGAAGGTTACAAGCAGGTGAAAGGAGATGGGGGAAATAAATGGCCATGGTGGGAGCTAAGAGCTACTGTCTTGGAGGTTCCCTTAATGTCTGAGTATCTGCCATGGAATTTCCTGACCTAATAAAGAAGAATTTAAATAGACCACAACTTGCTTAATGTTGACTGTATAAATAATCCAAATTCCCAGTTTCCTTTGTTCCACAGGCTATTTGTGTCAAGAAGGAAAGGAGGGAGTAATCCAACAGAAGCTACTGTCCTAGTTATCGGGATTTGGGGACTGTCTGTTCTTATCCATCAGGTCTCTAGGGAGCAGAGGTTAAGGTCTGGGAGAAGAAGCTTTGGTTTCCCATCCAAGCCTGATATTTATGATTATGCACGTACAGGCACACAACTGTCACACTGGCTTATATGTAAGGGCATGTGTGCACACACAGTATAGTTTCCCACATTCACTCACAAGTATGCTTATGCACAATCTTGTAAACAGGAAAAGATCACATGTGTATACGTTCATCTAAATGGAGAATCCCAGAGGGGCAGAGCTGAAGGTGCCTATCACAGGGTCCCTTCATGAGTCAGGTCTCAGTCACTGAGCAATGTTCCTCTGTGAACAGATCCCTGATTTATACAGCTCAGAAGTAGGATCCTGTCACTCTGGTGGCAGAGTGGCTTTGGTCACAATGAGTCACTTCCAAAGAGGGTTCATATTGGAGAAACCTCATAAAAACCAAGTTCAGAGTTCTTCTCCAACTCCTGTGTGGGCCAGTGACCAATCATCTCCGTCCCTTCCTTTCATGAGTACCCACTCCCACCACACCTAGATAGGTTGCAAACTCAGAGGATGAGGGACACCACCTTTCTGAGAACTCAGAGATGCTAGCACAATGGTTTCTAGCTCCTTATTTATAGGCATGGCAGAAGAAGGGCAATTGCTGTAGAGCCCCAGTATCACCTGATCTAAGGTATCCAAGAGGGAGAGCAAGGAGGACAGGGAAGGAAAAGAGAAGAAAAGAAAGGAGAAAAGAGGAAAGTAGAGGACAGGAGAGGAGTGGACATGACAAGGGAAAGGTACCACAGAGCTAATCTGTGTAGCTGCTTATGTCTGGTGTCCACTCTAACTGCTCCGTACCATGCCACACTGGTGCCACATCACACTATACCAGTGTCGCATATTTTGCATATGCTTTTGAACAAACTCACACATGTGCACATATCACATAGAAAGGGAAAGAACGAAGTCTTGAGATGTGGATGTGGTTTGGCCTCACTCATATTCCCAGGTTAGAAATCTCTGACTCAGTCCTTATTGCACTTGGTCCCTGAATCCAGGGTCTCTCCTGGTCCTCTAAACCATGCTTCTACCACTGCTTCTCTCACTGTTTGCCCTGCCCACAGGGACCCAGCTTGTCTTGGAACACTGATTTCTGACTCTGCATTTAGCACTGATCTCTGCAAAGTCCAGTCCATGTCCCAAGAAATCAGCAGTAGGAACTGGTTGAAGTCTAACTTGATATAGAGACTCATTAGAGGTGAGATCAGAGGCCCAGTCTCAGAAAATTACAACCTAATTCCATGCTAAGAGTAAGAGACAAAGGTGAGCTAAGATAAACCAATTCTCTTGCCAACACTGGCTGCCTTATTTCCATGAAGCCTCCAGCGCCCTGACATACCACCTTCCCCCACCAGCCCGCTCTTGAGCAGAGGCACCAGGAATAGAGAGGCAGGGCTCCGTCTGTCTCTTTTTCTGGGTGGGCTGGGGTTTGAGACTTAGGGCTGCCACAGATGGTGTGCATCTCCCAGACTGCCTGGGAAATGGACAGGAAGGGGGCTGTCCACACGCCCAGAATCTTCGAGCTGTCACCAGGTCTCCTTGATCCTCCTTCCAAGAAGGAAGAGAGGAAAAAAATGTCTCTTTCCGGGACCTAATCCTCTCCACATGGGTGGGCACCACAGAGCAGCCAGGGTCTGCTGCAGGCACACATCTGGCAAGAGCAATGCCATTCTTGCCAGAATAACCTGGCCCCACTACAGCCTACAGGTATATGAGGACAGAAGCCTCTGTCTCCCTGCTTCCTCACATAGCCTCCTTACCCACCCATTAACCTCCATCCTGCTTCTGCCCCATATCCCCTTGCATACTTCTGCCAAAGGGAAATTGAGTCAGTGCCAGCTGATGAAGGAACTAGGCAAGAAGTGGTTTGCCTGACCCAAGACAGTTGACCTTGAAGCCTTCTGAGAACATCACAGGCATTGATGTCCAAGAAAGCTGCCTGGAAGAGTTCGAACCAGACTCTTGCATATCCCTTTAGCACTCCCAGAGGGACTCACCTGCATCCCTGGGCCCTCAGAGCAGGTTCACAAGCGGTCACCTTCTCAATCATTAGATGATTCCTGGGGCTGGTTCCCCGATTGGAAGCAAAAGCAGGGGACTTGAAGGTTCCCTAGTATGGAGCTCTGATAGTCCAGAGTAAGGTCCTCAGGAGGAAGATCTGTGTGGGGAGCCCTTCTCCAAAGCACCCCAAAGTATCCCAGCTGGGATCCTATGAAAGGCGGACCAGGGCTCTAGCTCTTTCTAGATGGATCCTTAGCCATTGCAGCAGGCTGCAGACTCCAAGACACAGTTCTTGTAGTTGATATGGACCACAAGGAGCCCAGCTTGACAACTCTTCTCAATCACTAGTGATCACCATGTCCAACCTCTGTATCTGAGCACAGCAAGCCAGAGCAATAAGTACAGAAGTACGTGGAAAGGAGATACAGGCTGCACCCATAGCTTGCAGTCTCTGGCAGCCCCAGAGTGGAAAAGGGCCCACATCCTGGCCCTCTTGCTCATTTTGGATTTACCATGTATGCCAGGCTGCCCAGCCCTCTCCGGCCACCACACAGCCTGGACCCTGTGGGCAAAGGAGTTGCCAGGAGCTGGGAGGCCAAGAGGGCCTGGCCCTGCTTTGATCTTGGGCATCAAAGGCCAGGAAATGCAATCAGCTCTGAGGAGCACTTGCTGTCTGGAGGTCCCCAGCAGGCACAGGCCCAGACCCCTCCCCGCCCTTCTCAGGCTGGGCCAACCCTGGCGGGCCAGCCAAGGGCCCTGGGCAAGGGGCTGGAAAGTTCACCCCCATCCCCAACCAATTCAATGGAAACTATTTTAATAAGACTTAATTCTGCTGACATGGCGTCTTCTTTCTACTCCCCCACCCCGGTTTTGTGCTCCCCTCCAACCCCACCCCCGGCTTCCCCTGTGACTTTTATTGTCCCAGACATTTGCGTGAAAACAGGAACTTTGTGCTCTGGGCTCCATCTGCTCCTGCTTATTTCTCACTTGGAGTTGCAATCCTTGGTCACACATGCCCCCTCCTTGCCACCCCAGGCCTGCTTTTCAGGCTACCCCCAGAGTCAGGGACTTGGGAGGTCCCTGGTACCCACTAGGGTGGCCTGAGAGAGTGGCCTCTTATTTGGATCCCTTTTCTATCAGACTGGCCATGGGCAACCTGGTTGGGATGCTGAGACTCGCTGGTCTTTGGAACTTTGAGACTAGAATCGTGTCCCTTGGCCCTGTTCCTGCTCCTCTCCGCCCCAGGAAAGCAGAAGAATATGCCCCATCTGCCCTCGGAAGGAGTCACAGAGTCGATGAAGGCCTCATAGACACAGTTGCAGCCTCAGGCTGAGTGTCCATGAGTCAGGAGCTTGAGGAAATACCAGCTTGTGTTTCTCAAGAGAATAGAACTGGGGAGTACAAAAAAGACCATTAACAAATGAATAAATTAATAACTCATCAACAGACCTCTCACAGGACACTCCGTGAGGTAGGTCCATCAATGTCGTCACTGTCCAGATGAAGAATGGAGGCACAGGCAAGTCTGTCGTCAGGACGTGCAGCTGGTGAGAGTGACAGTCTTGCCTCCTCCTGTTCACCCACTGCTCTGTGCCTTAGCTCTGAAAGACTCTCCTTCTGTTCCCTTCCTATCCTCAAAGCCCAGTTCCATCTTCCGCACAAATCCAAGGTGTTCTTTTCCTCATTTTAAGGATAAGGAAACTGAGGCCCAGTATTGTCATTGGAATTTTCAGTTCTTTCAGGGACAGGGTGGAATTTAAGACTGAATTTTCTGCTTATCTGAGAATTAGAAACCTCTTTTTGCTGTCACCCATGGTGTCAGAGATTTTTGTTTCCAGGTTTCCCAAATCAAGTGCCTCTGAATGCCCAGAGAGCAGATCAGGAAGTCAGGTCAACCTGGATGCCAGACAGCTGTCATTCTCTGAGGGGGCAGCATCAGTGGGCCCCCATCTTGTGTCTGAAGGCCACACCTCCATGGACCACCTCTTCAAAGACTCTATCCTTCCATTTCTGCCAGCTTCTGCAAACACACTGTACCTTGGCTGTGCCAGGGTCATGCCGTACAAACGACCAGGACTTAGGGGCTCTTTCTGGGGCTTTGCAGTCAGCCTCAGGAGACACCCACAACCAAATAAACCTGGTGTGACAGATCCCTCACCCGGGGAGAAGGAGAGCTGGAGTCTACACCTGATTCGATTTGCTTTTGAGCAAGTCATTTGGCATCTGCAGGCTTCCACTTCCCATTGTGTAAAATAGGAAGGGGGCTCCCCATCCCCTAAACACACTTCCAGTCTGGGTGGGATGAAAAGTGAGAACAATTGCAAATAGACTCACGAACTCCTACTTGTGTGAAGCAGAAATAGGGAGTCCACAAGGCAAGGTGCATGTTCACAAAGGATGCCATGGAAGTTACTGGAGGACAGACGGGCAGCTCAGGGGACTTTCTGGGGGAGGTGAGCTGTGAGCCCATGCTGGGAAGGAAGTGACAGAAACCAACTGTACAATATGTGACTGGCAGAAGCCTGTCTGAGTTGAAACCAGAGGGGAGCTGGTGTGTGCCTGGTGCTCACGACGAGGCCAAGGAGGGGGCTGGAAGCCCCACAGGAAGCCCCAGCTTGTTGTTGGGTAACTTCTCCTCCTGTTTTCTGGGAACAAGCTATTTGGAGAAGGGGGGAGGGAGACCTTAAAGGCTTCCAGATGGGGGGCCCTCCTGCCCAGGCCTGCTGCTGCGCCGCCACAAAGTCTGTGCATGCTTTCTAAGAATCCCAGCAAATGTTAGCCAGGGAGGCTCTGGGGAGGTCTTCTGAGCCATTCCCCTGTCTCTGTGATCCCCACTATCCTCAAGCTAATAGGAGGCCATATCCCACCCTATATTAATAATATTGCTGTCATCATTTCTCAAAAAGCTGCAGAGGCAGAAAATTCCGTCTTTCTTTGTTGCCCTCTCCCTTCCACTGAGATACAATCATTCGGTGTCTTGGCATCTCTTCTACTCATTTCATTCAAGATGCTTTGCCCTGAAAATAGGTAGGTGGAAGGAAAGGCCTTCCTCTCCCCAAACCAGGGCAGGACAACAAGAGAAAGTATAGTGACCACAGGGTCTCTGCAGAGAAGGGAAGGGGCTGGAAGACAGGTCTGGGGGAGATGAGCCAAAACTGAGGCTCCCCAATGGGAAGGAGAGCAGGGAGGGGATCCTGAAGCTCAGTGCACATGCCCAGGGCTTGCTCCTCTAGGAACTGCCCTCTTGTGCAGTCCTTCCATAGCACCAACACTCAGCAACATCCCCCAGTCTGTCTCTTCACCACTGACCATCCTGGCTCCAGTCCCCTCCTGTCCATTTCCACCATCAGCCACTCCAGAGGCTGAGGTCATTCAGACATGCAGTTTCATCCTTAGAGAAGCTGACCCATCCAAGCCACAAGGACAGAGCCCTGGAAATGACAAGAGAAGGTCCAAAGCAGAGACCTGGATATAAGGATTCAACTTACCAGGGTCCCGAGCCCTCTCTGTCCTGTTGGAATTGGCAAGGAAGGGGACTGGAGCACTAAAAAGGGACTTTGAGATAAGACTGCACCTGGAGCCAGACAAGAGATAGAACCAGCTTTAGACCCACACTGGAGAGGGAAGAAGGAAGCCCTCAGATCCGGCTACCACAGTGGTTGGTTCAGAGAGAACCCCCAAGCCTCTGCCCTAGGTCTTAGTAAGATTCCCCAAAGCCTGTCCCTCCTTGGGCTGTTGCTCAGCAAGCTCTAATGAAAGGGCACTTCTCAGGAATCAGTCAGAAGCACACACAGCACACACCAGAGGGGTGAGAGAGGAGTTACCTTGCAGAGCTGGGGGCTTCCACCTGGGGCAGAGCAGCATTCTCTCCTGCCCAGCTTAGACCCAACTGGGATCACTGGATTCCACCCACATCCCCACATTTCTGCTTGGGATAAAACAGGCCTCAGGGGTTGAGGGAGGCAAAGTTAACAGGACTACCATAACCCACTTCTCAGAGCACTGAAAGATCTGAGCTTGGACTCGAGGGTCCTCCCCTGGGCAGAAGCAAGACCCAAAGGAAGCGCTGATGGACATGGACCCTTGGGGAGGGCCTGCCAAAGGGATCAGCAAGCCCACCCCTGGAACAGTGACGGTACTCTAATGAGGGCTCTCAGAGGGCAAAGGGCTCCACAGAGAATAATCTGGTGAGCCTACATACCTCCTCCCAGGTCTTGACCTTTCCAACAATACACCCATCTCCAGGCCTGGGCTTGACCATGAAAGGTACTGGCTCAAAGCAAGAACCAAACATGGCCCTTGTTTATATGACCCTGGCTTTGGCCTCATCTGCTTTATGGGCCTCCCAGATTACCTCCACAGCACTTTCTCTCTGTCTCCCTTTCTTCCTTACAGAAGTCCTGGGTGACCCACACCAGCCAGTCCTGCCCTCCAGGACTGACCTAGGTTCCTCTCCACCGTTCTACCTCCATGGACCCTTCTTGACAGATGTCCTCAGGGGTCTTGGCACCCTTTCCTCTTTGACCCCAGCCCTTTTGCCCACTGTCCTCTCCATAAGAGTCCCATCCTTGCAGCCACCTTGCCCTCTCAGTGCTGCCAGTCTGATCAATGTATCTCATCAATTTCTGACTCCTCTGCCCATTTCTAGGTAAACCAAAGTTGCTTCTAGCTAAAGCCTTCCAGTACTGTATGTGACTCGGCCTCTACATTGCCTTGTGCCAGGGATGAGTACCTGACCCTCCCCAGCCTCAGTTTACATTTTCCAACAGGAGTTGAGAAAACAGAGACTGAGTCCCAGCCACACATACTAGATCCTGTGAGTTTCAAGACAGGCAATTTGAGGGGCAAATGTATGCAGATGGATATGCAAATGGGCATCTCCAGGATTTATGGGTGGCCTTCGTTCCAAAGGGAGGAGGCAGTCTCAGCCTGGCTGGGCCCACTAAATCCTGGCCAGTGTCAGCGCCGTAAAGCACCATGATAAAGGGCAGGCAGCCACTGGGGGAGTCTGCTGATTTACAGCTGCTGGAGCCTCCTCCCTGAAGCTGCACAGGCGAGCGCCGTGGGACAGGGATGAGGAAGGATTTATGTTGCCAGCTTCCCCACCCCAGCAGCAGGCAGTTGGGAGAGTGGCGGAAGGTGACTTTCACAGCCAGCACTAGTCTGGCAAAGCGGCCCATAACAGAACCCTTTGAAGGTGCAGGGATGGGGTCTTGAGCAGAACCTCTCAACCTCTTAGGCCAGGTGATCTCTTCCAGAATGCCATTCAGCACTAACAGTTTCCAGTTCACCTTGCTGAGCATTTACACTGTCAGTGTCAGCCTTCTTCATCGGTTTCTAGCTGTACCTGGGCACCTTCTGCATAGAAGAAAGGAAGATAGCAGTTCTCCTGTCCTTTGCCGATCAGGTTCTCCCAAAGCCTCGCATCTCTGCCTAAAGCTGAGAGAAGAGAGAATAATTCATTGGAATCTATTTTTGATGACTTCAAACAAAGAAGTTGCTCACCCTCATCTTTCTAGGCTGAAAGATCTTAGCTGTGTCCTCCGCTCCTCATTCCTTCTCCCCCTTTACCACACAGCAGGTAAAATGTCAGAAGCATTAAACTGCAGGCTTCCCTTACCATATGTATCTGCTTGATTCCTGAGTTTGCTGGAAAATTAAATTTGGGGAAGGAAATATGTCCTCAGCACCTCACTAGAGTGTCTCAGGAATGAGTCATCTATCACTCAGCCAGCATTTCCCACACCACAGAGTCCTAGAGGCTGATGTACCAAGGATGGAAAACTCAGAGGCAAAACTCTCACTGGGATGTTATCAGGGCTGCCCACATTGTCCCTCTGAGTGTCGCCTCTCCATAAGCAAAGTTGCCATTTCCAGCCAAAAGTTCATTGGATTAAGAAAGGCCTTTTTGAAGCTAGAAACACATACAACATAGGCCTGGCTTAACTGAGTTGTTTGTCTGCTGAGTGGTGTGCTTGGAGCTGGAGTTGTCTTCCTTGAACTGTTTTAGGGAAAGATGATGCCTTCTAAAGAGATGTCCCCCTGACCTTCACCTTAGGGTGCTAAGAATTGGTCTCCAGCTCCATCACATTTCCCAGGTATAAAATGTGACCTCTGACCATACATTATGAGGTCCCCAAATACGTATCCTCTATGCTTCTCTCTGGCTCCCCTCAAAGGCCTAATCCAATTTCCAAAGATGCTATTGTCTTGAATATATCTGTGAAATTATTTTCAAGAACCAGGGTATTAATTTAAGTAGAATTCTATAGAATTCAACATAGATTCAAAACATCAAAGAAATCTCTGGTGGCAAATTTGATCTAGAAATTGGTGTCTGTGGTCTCATGGATACCAGGTGGCAGGTGGTGAAAGCAAAGTCACCAGACTGAGAGGGCTGGGGGAAGAGAGGAGAAGGCAGAATACAAAATGCACTTTCTTCTTATTTTTAACTATGTTTGTTCAGAGTATTTTGTCTGAGCCTTTGTTATGGGTCAAACAGCATCATGGCAAATAGTTGGGTACTTGGTGTGCTACTCAATATTCTTTGCCTAGAGGGCAACAGCTTCAAATGCAACTTCAAGCATCCTGACGAGGGTGGCATAGACCCAGAAAGAGGGGCCCCTTGATCTAATTTACATACAGATTGTATAGACCAACAAAAGTCTTGAGGTCAAACAGTGTGAAGCTGTGTCCACTACCTCACTTAATTCAATGAATGTGATTGTTATATTTCCATTTTATAGACAAGAAAATGGAGCCACAACAAGGTTCAGTTGCTTGTCCAAGGTCACTGGGCTGAAAATGGAGGTAAGATTCGTACAACACTGTTCAGTCCCCAAGCCAACCTCCTCCTTCGTGGTTGCCTTGCTGTCATGTCATTCTCATTTCCAACTATGTCTTTTTAATTCTGCTGTTATAACTGACATGACCTTAGTTCTAATGTAAGAAGATTAACAATACCAAGTGTTGGCAAATAAGCAGAACAATCCGTACTCTTACATCGCCCGAGGGAATTTGAAATGGGACAACTACTTTGGGTTCATTTAAAAGTTAAACATATCCCTGCTATGTTACTCAGTCATTCTACTCATAAACACATATCCAAGAAAAAATGAACCAGTATGTCTTTACAAGATTTGTACTTGAACTTCAGTGGAAGAAAGGAAGAGGGTGATATGAAAGGGAAAGAGGCTGGTGCAATGGGACCGTCTCTGAACTTCCCCATTTCTTTCTATTTCTCCTCAGTCCAGATCCAAAATTCTTAGGGGCTCTATGCCAGCATCACAGGAATCATCTGGAGGAAGGCAGGAGCCACCAAGAGATCTGGGTCATGCTTAGAGTGTGTGCCCCAGTGCCAGCTCTAGCATGGATACAAAGTAACGCCCTATCTGGAGAGAAGGATTGAGAGAGAAGGTAAGGATGGCTCAGAGGCAGGGGTGTCCTAGGCCCAAGTGAAGAGTACCCCACCCAAGAATTTGGCAGGTGATGGACTGAGGCCACCTGAGAACAGAGATTAGAAGTTCATACAGTGAGTAACAGGCAGAGGACTGAAGCATGGGGTCTCTAAAGGTACCTGAATTTTTAGCCTGTGAATGTAGGCTGCTCATTAAGTGCTAGGGACCAGCCAGATAGATAAAACACCAGCCTGGATAGTTTAGCCCTGTGGATGGTTGGGAGGGACCACTTTCCAGAGGCCCAGTCTCAGGAAAGTGGTGCCTGGTAGGGACAGGCAAAGGCTTAACAGCCTCTCCAGGCAGGCCACACCCACCACCCCAACTTCAGCCTCATCCCTGGTCATGGGAAAATGTATTAGCCCTTGAGCCTTAGCATCAGAGAAACACAGAGAGCTGCTTCTCTGCTAGCAGAGTCTGTGGGTATCTGTCTAGCAAGCTGATGTGGTCAGAGCTGAAGCATCCCCAGGAAACTGCCTTTTCTATCTCTGCCCCTGATTCTGTTTTTATTTCTGCTTTCTTCTGAAATGGAGGCCTCAAACCCTTGTTCCAGACCACCTTGTCCCTGTAGGGCCCCACTCTAGCTGCCTCCTACTGTCTCACCCTCGTTATTTCTCTTCTTGGCTACTGCCAGTGTAGATAGTTGGGCCATTATAGTCAAAGGACAAAAACAGTACCACTTAGGCTATTTCCAAGCATCCCTAAAATGTCATTATCCCCAGAGCAGGACTCAGTGTGGGTGGATTTGGAGTGGAGAGGGCACTCTGACTCCTCACACCTAGCCCAATATTTTTTTAACCAGTTTTGAGTTATGTCCAAAATATCAGATACCCCTCTGTCTTATACTTAAAGTATACAAAATGTTTTCCAAGTCAGTCAAGAATGTGTACTTTCTACCACCCACTATTTAGAAGACCTAAATGAGCACAGGTTGTAAGCAGGGCCAGGTGAGCACCTGCTGATCTCCTGCTCTACCAGGGAACATCAGGGAGCAGGATCCCTGTTGTGATGAGAGCTCTTCTCTGACCCCATGCACCCACCCCTACTTGCAGTTATTTTTTGTTTTGTTCTTCTATGACTTCAACGTCACTCACACTTTCCAGCTGGAAGATAAACCATCCTTGGCTCCAATTTAGAGAGTCCCCCCACCCACCCATATACTATTTTTAAAAGTAGTTTTTATCTTGTTTAAAGTCTCTCTTCTGCCACCCAGTTCAGACCTTCAGGACTTCTGACCTCCCCCTCACAGTCTGAATGCATTCTGTCCTGACCCTATCAAACTTACCTCCCTATCAATCAAGCTGCACAGGAAAACAATTATTTGTTAAATGCCCACCTACTATGTATCAGGAGCTACAAGAACTGGAAGCAATATAGGTCTATTTTTGAGTAGCAAAGGTATGAACCCAAAACTGCACCCTGAAGTATGCCTATGGGGCAGCATTCGTCCCAGAGTCTTGGAATAATTCTGAGCAGGGAACTGGTACATCAGTGAAATACTACAGGAGAAATAGAGCTCCACTAGGTCACAGTGGTCTTCCCTAGAGTGGAATAGCCTGCACAAATGCTCAGGCACTGGATTCCAAGGTCTTCTGAACTCTGATCACACTTACTATGCTTATCAAGGCTCTTACGATCATCTGTTACACAAAGCCCACTTCAGACTGACTTAAACAATAAAGGGAATATATTGACTCTCAAGCCAAACTCAACAGACTAACCCAGACAATTTTGACACAGCTGCCAGAAGGTCAATATCAGGGAGTCAGCTTCGTTCCATATCTTTCCTTTATCCTGGGCTTCACAAGGTAACACTCCAGTAGTGCCAGACCAACCACCTGACATCACAATACCTAAAAGAAAGAGAAATTCTGCACCAGTGACATTCTCACATTCACACTCTCTTGCTGAATTTTCACTTCTTCAAAAATTCAACAAACATTTCCTTGAAGTTCATCAGCTCTGGCTGGGTCACACATTTATCTATGAATCCATCACCAGGGCTGGAAGAATTGACCAGACAAGGTCATGTGCTCCACCCTTAGCAGATAGGCTGAAGGAGGCAAGAAGGGAACCATGAGCAGGAATACTGAGGTTGGACACAAAGCTGAAGAACAGCAGACACATAGCACATGTCTACTACATTCATGTGTGTTCTCTAGTGTCTTAGTTCATTTTCTGTTGCTATAAATGAGTGCTACAGATACGATAATTTATAAAGAAAAGAGGTTTATTTTGCTCATGGTTCTGGAGACTTGGAAGTCCAAGAGCATGGCACTAGAATTTTGTGGGCTTCTGCTAAGGGTCTTCTTGCTATATGGAAAAACTGAGCATGTTTGCCAAAAAGGACTGCTTTGACAACAAAAATCACTCCCACAATAACCCATTAATCCTCTAATCCTTTCATGAGGGCAGCCTTCGCAATCCAGTTACCACCCAAAGCTCCAATGAGTCTATTTGCATATGACTTTGTAGATTACATTTCTAATACATGAATTCTGGGGTATACACCTATACCACAGCATCTGAGATTTGCTTTAAACTAAATGACGAGTCACGCTGGGAAAGTCAACTCTGTTATTTAGCCCATACCTCCTAAGGCTGTAAAGAGAGAGCATTAACTCTTTAAATTAAAATTTTCATACCTGTAATGGGCAGTCTTAAGAGAGAGAGAAGACATGGGAAGACTCTATACATATACAGTCTTATCATCATTTCCTTTTGGGATATGGGAAAATTTCAGGATTGAAAGTCCTTCCTTCCAAACATTAACTAGACATAGCCAAGGAAAAAGACCACACATAAAATGAGAGGCTGACACTGAATCCAGTGTTGCCTGACAACTGGCCACCAGTGAGTGTGGCTTTGAGAGGCTGAGGTGTCTCCTACTGTCCCACAGCCAGAAAGAAATGAGGCTGGGACAGTGCACACCTGATAAACCCAGAACAAGGCCATTGTCTCTGCCTAAAAGAAGAGCCCACAGCACTATCCTCCGGCACTTGCAGGTGGGTGTGGAAGTCTGAAAGGGTCCTGGGCCTCCAACTCCACAAATCATCCCGTTTTAATGTAAATGATGATTGCCAAGAGTACAGCATGTTTTCCTGTGTCAGCAGCTCAGTGACTAATGCCCCAAGATAAATGGCTTTGTTTTGCCCATTTAGAGGAATTCTATAACCCTTCTCTTCTTCCTACAGAGTAGACTCCTCAGAATCTTCTCAATCACAGCCTGGCACTCAGGACATCACCTTGGGTACAGGGCCACCCACATGGACTGTGTCCACTCTGTGTGCAGTGAAAGTCTGGAGCCCATCAGACTCTGGAGGCTGAAGGAGGCCAAGTCCCTGAGGCAGGGGCTATTGAGGACCAGGGCTGAGTGCATCTGAAACAGATCTGCCATCATTTCTTTGCAAATAGCTATTACCAAGGCTGGGAATGAGGAAGTTTTAAAGGGTTCAGGACTATTAGGGAGGGATTAGGGCTTGTTTGTAAAGGAGAGAAAAATGAGGAAGTGAGATCAGGGAGAGGTTACATTGCCATCTTAGGCCATGAGGATCTTTCTAAGCCAGCTTTTTTGCCAGGGAAGACAAGGAACTCGAACAAAAACATGGGCTGTGGACCTAGACCCACATAGCTGAGAAACATGGCACTACCACACACCACCTGTCTTCAGATAGATGTGATCGCCCTCATTTTATAGATGAGGACATTGAGGATTAAAGTAGCTAAACAATTTGCCCACAGTCGCACATCTAAGTCATGCTAGAATTCAAACTGAAACTGGGCAGCCTAGCTCGAAGGTCAGTAAGTATTGAATGAGAGAATCAATCTTCCCAGGAGTCTCTTGATCTCTAGCCACCCACCTGAAACCCCAGCCTTTATAGAAATGAGTCCTTTGGGTTTCTACTTCTGTCTTCTACTTCCTGAACACACAACCTGGCCCATGTGATGTGTGTCACCTCCAGTTCGGAACATTTTATTATCAGCATGAAGTCCTTCAGAGTCTTTTCCTCCACCACAGTGACCAGGGTTCCAAAGATGCTGCTCCATCAGCCCAGGTCCCATATCAGGACGATGTCAAACAGGCATCCACCAAACCCACAACGGACATGGAACACTGGTGAGATACACATCTGCACTGTTTTAAGTCACTGAACTTTGAGGCTCATTACTGCAATATAACTTATCCCATCCTAATTGTCTTTCCTCTCTGGAAGGAAGAAGCAGGTGGGTTCTTCTAGTGTTCATTAGAATGTCCAACAAAGGGAAATGATTGGGACATTTTTATCAATCACATCTTCATGTTTCAAAGAAGCCAGGCCAAGTCAGGAGTAATGGACCTAGGGGCGACAAGGCTTCCCGGGCCTTGCCTGGCTACAGAGAGCTGGCAGACTGCAGGAAAAGAAAGTCCTTTCTCACTTATTCCACATCCAGTCTGGAGCAACATGCAGGAGTCAGAGCTTGGTGTCAGGAGGGGTTGCATTACCCCTATGCTGAGGATCCCCTGCCAAGGGACTGCAGATGGAAATCTTAGAAGGTAAGTCCAAGGCACTAGTGCTCAGATGTTCAGGTACAGGCTCCTTTCTCCAGGCAGACTCTATATAAAGTGTATGGGATCCTCAGTGAACAGGAGCCCTTAGGGACACAAACTGTTACATTAGGCACTGGGCTGTAGAATGTAAGTGGATCTGAGCTTTGTGGGAAAATATGGGCAATAGACTTCCCTTTAGATTATCATCTCCCTCCTTCTAGCATTTACTCAGCCTCATGGCAAATTTCTAAAGACAGCTACAAAGAAAGTGGTTAGACGATAAAATAGCCTTTTCTGGGTACAGTGGTGTGAAGACTGGATTTGAACTGGGAGAAACTTTAGAAACTGGTTCCCAGAGTGAACACCTATGAGAAGGAAGGGGGTAAGATGTAGAGAACTTTCCCTTTAATGGCAGCTGCCTGATGGTTTAAGTTGAGGAAATCTTCAAAGCCAGATAATGACTCCCAAATATATTCTCCCTATCCCTCTCAGCATGCCCAGCCTTTACTCTTTTCTACTGCTTTCTTCTCTCCCTCCATGCAGGAATAACCTTTACCCCTACTGCATCTGACCTTCCCACTTTTCTGGTTCATAGCACCAGCCACCTGTCCAAAAGCTGCATGAAAGATCTGATCATTCTTCCTATGAAATGCACTGAGCTTCTTCCAGAAGATGCTTAAGTACTTTGCCTTTCCAGGAGGATCAGTAAACTATCGTCTCCTCTGGCACATCTTTTCTGGAGGAGAAGATTAGCAATTTTGCAACTACCTTGAAAGTAGCTTGAAAGTTAGCTGGGAAGCAAATATTTGCATTATGTTTGACTCTTGTTATACTGGTCAGCAAAAGAGTATAGAGGAAAGAGCCCAACCTTTGAGATCAGGCAAACCTGAGTCTGATTTCTAACACTTCTGTGTGCCATATGTGTGAATGGGGGCAAAAGGCTTTAAATTCTATAAGCCACAGCCTTATCTGTAAATTGATGATGATATTAGTTTGATAACATCCTTGTAAAGGTACAAGAAGAGTGAAACAAGACACAGACCCTTCCATAGTTAAATGCTTAATAAATGAATTTAGTATTAGTGTATTGCACTGAATGGTCAGGAAGCAGAAATGTTCTTCAGAGCCTCAACAAGCAGCCAGTAAATTTGTTTGACTCAAAAAAGTAGGGGAAGAACTAAGTTTGGTTGCCTATGACTATAATCCTATCACTCTGGGAAGCTAAGGCAGGAGAATCTACAAGTTCAGTCTCAGGCTGGGCAATTTAGCAAGACCCTGTCTCTAAATTTAAAAATAAAAAGTGCTGGGAATGTAGCTCAGTGCAAAGGTCCTGAGACTGCACCCAACACTGCAACAAGGGGAAGGGCCAGGAGACAAATTGGAGAACCAGGCCAAAAGGAGGCTATAGGGAGTCTTCCCAACTTGCAGTCCTGAGCCAGCCTAGCGCTACCTCAAGCAAACATCTGAACACATTTGTTCAGTTTCCAGAACAGCTCAGAAACCATCCCTGGGAAAAGCACTTTCTTAGTTCTTCCCCATCCATCTCTGTCATCACTCTTGTTTCTGCTATTGCATTGCTGTGTCACCTTTTTTGACCTTCAAGCTGCTTGTAAGTGTTTCAAGAGAAATTGTTGGGCTTCCCCATCCAGGCCAACGTGTCTGGGAATTAGAGGAAGAAGAATGGCCCGGCCCAGGTCAAGGGTCCCAGGAGACCCAGAAAGGCCCAGGATGAACCAGGAAGAAGATGTGCCTTAAGAGCTACTTAAAAAGAACAGACCCCTCTTTCCTAGAAGACAGCTGCCTAGAGGAAGAATTGCACCCTCACTAGTTCCAACACATGTCAACACTTTAGCTCCAGCCTAATTTATATGTGAATAATAGATAGCAGATTTTTGGGTCAAGGTGGCAGAAAGAGAATGTGCCAAAACTTTCCTCTCCCTCCTAACATGTAGGAATGGCATGTATATTTGTTCATTAGAAAGAAATGATAATAATAATAATAATACATATATATATATTCATGTTAAAGAAAATAAAAAGGAATGATCTTTGCAAGTGAATCAGTTTGAAAGAAAACCAGCAGGAGCTGGGAGGCAGCTAAGAATTGGGGACAGAGACAGCTTGTTGCAGATAGGGCCACTGGGCCAAGACTGGGAGCCCTGAACACATGGCCCTCCCAGTAGGAATGGCCAGGCTGGTGCTGCTCACCCATCTGCATACATGTCTAGAAGCATATTCTTGTCTTCGTTCAGAAATAGAGTTACAGTTCAAGAAAGGAATTGTTTACTCTGCACATATCAGGTTCAGAACCATACCCACTTGAAAAAGATCTGAGAAAACGGTGTTCAAATTATAACTGTGTTCAAGGGGTAACTTTAAACCCGGTAGAGTTGAGGCTAAGTTAACCCCACACAACTGCCCTATCAGGAAAGGTTTTTGGAAGAACACCCCATGAAAGATGAACTCTCAAGCAAGATTATCCACTGAAAGGATAGAAACAAAACATGTAACTTCCAAACATAGAAAGAAAAACAACAACAATAGCAACAACAAAACAACGTATCAGAAAACAAGAATGAAGGGAAACAAAGAAAAACATTAACTAGTGTTGATTTCTTACTGTTTTTTTTAATTCTGTATTATTTCTACCCTCCTTTCTGTTTTGCTTTTTAAAATAAAAAATATTTTTAAAAAAAGTAAGAAAAAAAGAAAAACCATGGTAAATAGAATCAAAAATGATTTTGAAGAAGTAAGTTAAAACATATCCATACTCATAATTACTGGATGTGAATGGGTTAAGCCCTTATTCAAAGACAAAATTTTATAATGGCCTTTGCCACTTTATTTAATCTAATAAGCTATTTATGAAAAGAAACATCTAAACTCAAGACAGAAAAGTTGGAAATAAAGTTATTCAAAGCATACACACATAAAATGCTATCCAAAAGAGGCTACTGAGATATTATTAAAAGAAAACACTAATTCTAAAGAAATGCAGAGCATCTCATGGTCTTAAAAAGAATTATTCATTGTAATTATATAGTGACAATGTTTTGTATACAGCTAACAATGAATTCCAAACTATATAATTGAGACCATTAAGGGAAAATTGACAAACCCACAGAGTAAACCACTCTCAGAAATAAACAGATCATGCAGACATTGCTAAAATTATAAAAGATTTGAGAAATAAAAGTATGCAAGCTTTGAAATAATAGAGCTATATAATACTCTGTACATTCAAACTAGAAAACACACTCCTTTCAAGTATACATTTATTTGTGATACTTTACTTGAATCACATATCAAAAGATGTCTTATCAATATGATACAGACCACATGTTCTGACCACCACAAAATCCCACTTAGGATAAAGCGTTCAGCACCCCCTACTCCAAAGTATATTGTATTTGGAAACAAGCAAAACAGTCCCATTGCCAAATAACATATAGGTTAAATAGGAAATTGCAACAAAAATTTTAAACATTTTAGAACTGAGCCACGATGAGAGACAAGAGCGCTAGAATGTCAAAATTTATCAGACTCACACCTAGAGAGAAATGCCTGGACTTAAATTTATTTACTAGAAATCAGGAAAAGTCCAAAACTAGTAGACTCAGGAGTCAGTTCATGAAGCTGAAAATGGGAAAGTGGAATAAACCAAAAGGACATAGAAAAAAGAAAGAATAATAAAGACAAAAGCAAAAAATAATAAAAAGAAACAAAACAGAAAAGAACAATGAAGTAAAAAGTGGTTATCTGAAAATGAAGTGTAATGAAAACCTCTAGTAAGGCTGAGAGGAAAATGGAGATTCAATGTGTCTTGATAATAATATTTTTTTCATATACTCTTCTTATCAGAAATAAGCAGACATAACTACAGATACAGAAGTGTTATTCTAGGGACTTCTGGTAGCTATTTTTATATTCATTGTACTTTTTTTTTCCACTGTATTTCTGATACTTTAACATCTGGGTCCCTGCTAATTGGAGACACTGCACTTCCCAGGGCTGGCTGATTCCTAGAGATAGTAATGAAAGCCCTCTCAAAGAGGCCTTTTAGATGCAAACCAGCCAAACCAGAGCCCATACCCTGCCATCTCCATCTGTCATATTCTGGGCCACTATCTACCTGTCCTAATTATCAAAAGGGCCAGGTATTAGGCAACTAGAGACAGCCCGTATGTTCAGGAGCTTCTAAAGGTATTTAAAAAGTGGCCAGTCCTAAGCATATTTACCCTGATCACCTTCTTTCTTCCATAATCTGGACCCTTTGCCACATTTGCCACTGCTCCCCTGATTCCTGACCAACCCTGGTGCCTGGTCAGGTGGCCCTTCACGGTGTAACTTGCCTCTTTCCCTTGTGAACTGTGACTAACACACACTTTTTCAATAGTGACCATCTCCTGATCTGCTGGCTTCACTATGCCTGGATAGTAATGCAACTTTTTTCTTGAAACAGCCTTCTCATCATTCCAAAACAAACAGGAAAAGCAAATAGATCAAGGCAGAAATATGAGCAATCTTGGGGAGAACCAAGCAGGATAATAAAAGAGGAGCCATATTTAAATACATCCTGGTAAAATTTTAGGATATTGGAGATAAATTTCTTAATTCTCTCAGTATTTAGGAAGAAGGAATTTATATGTCAGATTGAGGAAAACTGAACTTGAATTAGACTTCTTTTCTGCAACTCTAACTACTAAATGAAATGCAGTAAATATAGTAATATCTACAAAGCTTTAAAAGGGAAAGACTGTCAACATAGAAAGCTATGATTCTTTTGTGGAGGCAGATAAAGTGATTTTCAAATATTTAGTCATGCAAAATGATATTGTTCATTCATCCACAGAGCATAGTTTATAATTTTTCAGTTAAAAAAATTGAAAAATTTGTAGAAATTAATAATAAATTTGAGTTAATTTATTTTCTAAAGATTGATATTAAAATTTGGCATGGAGGTGTCCACCTGTAATCCCAGTCCTCTGGGTGGCTGAGACAGGAGGATCATAAGTTCAAGCACAGCCAGAAGCATAATTATTATGTGAGATGAATGACTGAATTCCTTGACTCCAGAAGTTCAGGACTAAAACAATACTGGGAAATTCATGCTGTTGGAACTTCCTACTTTATCTCTCATCCCCAGGTTTCTTGCATATTTCCTTGCTTTTCCACATTGCAGCAATCCAGGTCCTCTGTTTCCCAGTCTTCTTGTAGGAAGATGACCATAGTATAGGCAGCAACAAATATGCACTGTTTAAATACAGAGAATGAGAAAACTCATGAAAACCTACTAGTCCCAATTCCCAAACTTACGGTGGATTCCCACTGGCCCAGCATGAGTCAGATGCTCATGTCTGGAGAAAACAGGTATGACTGGTGTCCAAATCCCACTTGAGTCCCTCTAAGGTAGGCCACCTTCTGGGAAAGGAGTAGACCAATCTATCAGGTGTTCACTACCCGAGAACTGATAGAAAGATAGCAATACTAATATCAGACAAAACAGAATTCACAGAAAAAAAAAAAACACAATGGAGAGAACACATTTCCTTATATTGATAAATGGAATACAATAAAATAAATAAAAATAGAAGAACTGTGAATCTGTGTGCATTGAATATAGCATCAAATGCACAAGGCCAAAAAGATTAGAAATTAAAGATAAATTGAACAAAACCACAATCATAAAAAGGTCAAATATGCCTCACTGATTCTGAGATGCAAGTAGACACACATCATCATATAGAAGGATGAACGATTATGATTAAAATTCTATCTTAATAAAGCTATATCAAAGTATGTTTCCTAGAAACTGAAAAGATACACTACATTCACTTCAAATGACCAAGGAATAGTTGTAACATTTGATCATATCTCAGGCCACAAGGAAAATCTCATTAAAATCTACAAAGACAAAATAGTACAATGCCCAAACTCAAACCACAGGGCAACAAAGCTAGAAGTTAATAATAAAAGCAAAAATAAAGTAACAAAGCAAATGAAGCCACTCTGGAAGGGGTGGGGAATAGTTTTAATAGTCCCAGAGTAAAAGAGAAAATCAAAACTATAACTAATGATTGTTTGAAAAACAATAGGGAGCCACAGCAAAGAAAAATACAAAGCTCTAAAAAGCAGAATGCATGTATTTTGTTTTTCTCATGAAACAGTAGAACAATTAAATTACTTGCTTAGCTCAAAAAGCAAGTAAAAGAGCAAAATAGAAAACCTGTGAAAAGCTAGAAGAAGGATTTGAAGGCCATGAACCAGATGATAACAAATTTGAAACTGTAAAAGCTGCAATATAGAAATGAGAAACCTAAGAGTTGGATCTTTGAAAAAACTATCATGAGTATAACAACAGCTACCACTTATTGGGCATTTAACTAACGGCTGGGCATTTAGCTAAGGTGCTGACTGAAGGTGCTCCAGAGACAGAACAAAAGGGAAGTGGGGTGGTAAGGACTTGTCTCACGTGATTATAAAGGCTGAGAAGTCTCATGATCTGCCGTCTACCTGTTAGCTATCAGATGTTTCCTCTTTGAATTGCTGTTAGGGGAAGTTGCATAAATAATAACTAAGAACATGGATTCTAGGGATAGATAGGCCTGGGACAACGCACTTAACTCCCAATACCTGTTTCCCCTTTCACCAATTACCTGATGGGACAATTGTGAGATGAATGTGTTGAACCCATGTTCACAGTCATGATGCAACAGTATATAACAGGGCGAATCAATGAAGAAAGAAAAGTGCCTAAAGACACACAGCCTAGAGAAGGAGAGAGGCAAGTACTGCCAGAAGAGAATTAGAGATTAGGAGAAAACATGACATAAAACTTAATGAACAAGAATAGTCTTCTCTTTGCTCTCTTTTTCACTGACTAGTTTTTGCTTGTTTGATATAGTCAAGATCATTCACTTCATCCAGTTTTGTAACATTTCTTTGTCTCTTTTAGAAATAATTTTGAACTTGAACAAAGTTTACATGAACAGTACATAGAATTTTTTTCCCCTAAACCATTTGAGAGTTATGGTGGTACCTCTTGGTTTATGAACATTTTTGTTTGCAAACAATTTGGTTTGCAAAAAGAAGTGTTTGGCAAAATTTTGTTTCTGTTTGCAAGCTCTACATCAAATGACAAGCATGACCATGGCCATCTTTCCCACACAAATACAAATGTGGCCATCTTTTCCAAAATCGTAGAACAAATTAAGTTCATGTACCAAGGTACTATTGCATTTGCCATTAGGATGCCTCATTATCCCCCAATATTTGTGTGTCTTTCCTTAAAACAAATACATCCTCCCTTACCATCGCGATATCACCATCAAAATCAAGAAAGTAATATCTATACATTACTGCCATTCGATTCACAGACCACATTCAAGTTTTGTCCATTGTCTCAACAGTATCTATAAGAAGAGAATCTAATCCAGTGTTATGTATGGCATTTAGTCGTCATATCATGTTAGAGTCTTCAATCTGGAATAATTCCTTACTCTTTTCTTCAACCACTTGACCTTGATATTTTTAAAGATATAGGTCAACTACTTTCTTGAAGGTCCTTTAGTTGAACTTTATCATCAGACAAAGTGATCAGATAAAAATTTGATCCCTTACTGGATCTCTGATTCCATTATTGCAGGTATCACATGATTTCAACTAGACCTTAGTCACTTAACTAAAGGAGGGTCTGCCACATCAAATGATTCTCCTCTTTGTAAGCAGTGAGTACTTTGTAACAAGGTCCTTAGAGACTTATGTAACTAGTCCATTCTTCACCCACAGCATTAACGTCACTGATGTTTCTCTGTTGAAACATTTATCACAATGATGGATGTCAAATGGTAGTTTTCTAATTCCATCATCCCTTATTCCATAGTTGGCATTCTACTCTTAAGGACAGATCATTCTCTTTTTTCCATTTATATATTCACTTTATTTCTCCAGTATGGACCCAAGGAGTCCTATTTTATTCAATGGTTTAAAAAATCTGTCGCTATTTTCATTTTGTCAAATTACCTTAGATTTGTTTTGTGGGAGTCCCTTCAATCTGGTTTCTATGTCCTTTTGACCCATGCCCATTATTCTCTGAATGTTTCTTTACTTTCTGGCATAACAAAATGTTCCAGGCTCATCCTGTGCTTTTTCTTCACCAGTCCTGGAATCTGCCATTTCTTCAAAAACTCCAGTTCCTTTTAATGGTAAAAGCTCTTTTAAAAAAAGATGTGGACACTAGGTGTGCCAGGGTTAGGATGCTATTAGAGTGTTTCAGCACTTAGAGTTGAAAAATCTATCACCTTACATATCGTAGATGATCACGATTGTCCCCCCCAAAGAGCCCTACATCCTGGAATTGAAGTTCCAATACAATCCCCACCCTCAAGTGTGGGTAAGACCTAGCGTTTGTCATTTCCAACAAACAAAACATGGTAAAAGTGATGAAATACCACTTTCAAGTTTAGACTACAAAAAAAAAAAAAAACACTGACTTTCAACTTGGGCATTCTCCTTCGCCTCAGGGAAGCCAGGCACCATATTCTAAGCTGTGTTTTGGAAAGGCCCAAATGGCAAGAAGCAGAAGGTGTTCTTAGCCAACAGCCAGCAAGGAAGTGAATTCTGCCAACAATAACGTGAATGAGATTGGAAACAGATCCTCCTTTAACAGACCCCTCAGATGAAACCACACCCTGGCTGATAGTATGGTGGCGGCCTTATGAGAGAACTTGCATCTCCTAGGTTCCTGATACACAGAAATTATGAGATAATGACTATGTTTTATTTTTTAAATCTCCTAAGATTTGAAGTGGTTTATTACTTAATAATAGAAAACTAAATATGTACAAGGTATGATCAAAGTATACCATGAATGTTTACATCAATGAAAAAAATGTTTTACAGTAAAAGGTGCATTGCTATTAATCCCATTCAAAATATTCCCCCTTAATTTGAACCCACACTCATTCCACCATTCTTGCCACTTTCTGAAGCAATTCTGGAAGTCCTGTTTCATGAGGGTCTTTAATTGCTCTGTTGTGACTGGCTCAATGTCCTGAATTGATTCAAAACATATATGGCAATTTCTGTCAAGGTGATATGCCTTCATCTACCCTATTTACTGGATCTGGTACCATACAATGTCTCATTCTTCCCCAAAATCAACATGGCTATGAAAGGCATATGTTTTGAATTGATGCAGACATCAAGCAGTCATGGCAGTGCAACTAAAGATAGTCATGAAAAAGGACTCCTAGAACTGTTTCAGAAAGTGGCAGCATATCATACCTTCTGCATAACTAGCTCCAACTATTCATCATCATGGGGCTCCCCTTAGCCTCTTTCTTGGATTCCATGTTTTCTGTTTGTGTTTCCTATCTTTTTTGGTAGCCCCCTGAGGGGAAAAAATAGAAGAGGGGTGAACAGTTTAAAGCCTTGAACATTTGGAAATATTTTGACTTTACCCTCAGTTAAGAAGTGTGAAGATGATGCTCCATTATCTCTGGTTCTGCTGAACATAGCCGGAGTCATTCAGTTTCTGAACATTTTTGTATGTGGCTTGTTTTTGTTGTTTTTTGTTTTTGTTTTTGTTTTTGTTTTTATTTTTGTTGTTGTTGTTGTTATTGTTGTTGTTGTTTGCAGTGCTTGGGTCCAAATTCAGGACCTCTGCAGGCTACAGACAGGCTCTACTTCGGAGCTATATCCCTAGTCCCTGTTTTGTTCTGTTTTTTGCCTTCGGGAAACTTCCAGACTGTTTTCTGTCCCATAGGATATGAGATTTTGTCATGAGAGATATATTAGAAATGGAATTAACAAGATTTGGTTTTTTGAGAGGGAAGGTTAAGATCTCTCTAGGTTTCTAGTTTAATAGACTAGATAATGCTTTTAACCAAGAGGACTAGAGGAGTGTGATGTTTTATTTGGGAAGAGGGGAGGCAGATGTGATGAGCTTGGCTATAAATATCCTCAGTTTGAGGATCCAAAGGATATTCTAGTGAATTTGCTCACAGAACCATTGTACATATAATGTGAAAGATCAGAAGGAAAGTGGTCTCAAGATAGGCCAGGCATTGTGGCACATGCCTGTGATGCCAGTATTCCGGAGGCTGAGGCAGGGTATTGCCGCAAGTTCAAGGCCAGCCTGGACTACAGAAAAAGACCCTGTCTCAGGAAACAAAATGGGAAAAAAAAAGGTAAGAATCTAAGTCATCATGCATCTTGCAGCTGACATTAGGGAGTTGATAGGCTTGTGAAGGGACACTATTGTGTGAAGTAGAGAAATCTAGCTGTTGAATTCTGGCAAATGACATTTGAGGACAGATGGAGAAGATTCATCAGAGGTTTTACCTGAGCACGGTTCCACCTCTTGTTATTTCATCCTTAGTCATTTCATTAGTATTAACAATTCCCTGGATAGCAAGGCAATACCTATTTTCAGTGTGTATAAATAATACTAAGCTTGAATGATGACCTAAAAGATATTGACAGTACAAAGTGCTACATGTAATTATAAATGAAAGCAACATTTTCTTTTACAATTTTACTTTTTAAAAGACATTTTGAAATTGCCAAAAAAAAAAAAAAAAACCAGAGTGTATGAAACTTGCGTGGTTGGTAGGAGTTGGTAGGAAGTGGAAGAAGTTGGGGTATATGACAAAACCGAAAGTTGAGAAGTAAGCACCATCACTCCTGGTCACATTCCTCTTTCCCTGGTCTAATTCTACCACTTGGTATTTCCTGCAGAGCAAGCTTGATGGTACTTTCTTTTATTTCTTCTTTTTCCATCCGATTTTACTTTCTTCTTAATTGGTGACAAGATATTGCTGTCAAGGTCAGAATTTACTTACTCAACATATCTAACGGTTTGTATTCCATTTCAGTAAGTCTTCTCATGAAACGATTTTCTTTAGTCCTTACAGTGGATTGATAGTGCATTCTTCTGGTTTATGGAATGTCCTGACAACCTTCTTGAACCAGATACTTCTTAATAGCTTTTTTATGTGGGACTTGGACTACTACATAGGCCACATCCTAGAGGATTGAACAGTAAAGAAATTTCAACCATATGCAGTCTTCGCTCAATTCTGTTATTGAATCTTTTGTTGTATCTTACCATGAATAAGACATCATGTTGGTCACTGGGAAGGGTACCATAATGAATATATCATGTTCTCAGTCTTAAGGGATGCCTGGTGAGAAAAGTAGGTGAATTCTTAAAAATGTAAGACAAGGGATGATAAAATTCAAAATAAAACTATGATATTAAAGAGTTACGGTAGTGCAGAGAGAAGAGCAAAACAAATTCTTACTGGAATAGTTGAGGAAATTTAGTGGAAGAGCTATCCTTGCTGAACTGCAAGGACAGGAGGGATTTCAGGGACAGATGGGACAGTGAATGTGTTCTCCTAAAGGATGCCCATGAACCAGGCTTCAGAGATCGTGTGACTGAAGCTCATGTTGTATGGTAGAGTAGAGTCAGAGCCATGAGGCAGTCCTGGAAGCTGGGACAAAATCTGGGAGTCTCTGAGAGCCATACTTAGAAGTGCAAATATGTTCTCATGTAAGTATAGAGGAAGCAACAAATATCCAGTGAAAAAGTGTATAATCAGAGACAATCCTTTGCCAAATAACTTGTAGACAGATTTAGATAAGAGAGAATAAACTCAACAATTGTCACAATTTCTGTATGGGAGAATTATTTTGTTGGTTTATTTATATATCTATTTATTAGAAATTTGAAGTTACTCAGACTTGGTTGAGACCAGTTTTCACTTACTAGCTGTGAGTGTATCCTGGGGAAGTTCTTGTACTCTAAGGTGTGGTGTACACAGTGCATACTTCAGTGCTTGGTCTGTTAACACTCAGTAAATTGCTACGTGTCATTTTTTGTTATTTTGATTTTTTTCCAGTGGTATTTCAATTTATTTCACTTTCAGTAATAAATTTTTTTCTCTTAGAAAAAGAAAGTGGCAACAAGGATGACATAACTGTTCAAAGCAAGAGGGAGTATTTTGAATAGGGTTAGTAGCAATGTATCTTTTACTGCAAAGAATTTTTAAGAATGTAAACTTCCACAGTATTTTTGATCATGCTGTATACACACAAATGTATGCATTTATTTCTACATCTATTTTACATATTGAAAACCACAAATGCACATCCATGCCTCCAATTCCAACTCAATTTTACTTTTCTTCCCTTCCATAATCGTAAGTTCCTTCTCTGACGGGGTAAAATATGATCCTCACTAATTTTAATATACTCATTTGTTTGGTTAACCTTCCCTCTCCCCTTTATTACCAGCTTCCTCTCAGTGTCATCCCCAAATCAATGTAGTCTTTTTCCTCGCCCTGCTTAGACCATGACACCCCAACGTAGAGCCATGGTCACCATCTACCCTCAATAAATCTCTTCCACCAGAAATGCCCAGTGACTTCTAGTCAAAAAAAAGAGAGGGGGAGAGAGGCAAAGATATTGGGAAGAAAATACTGTGGAATACCCAGACTGATCCTATAAAGGATAGAAAAATAATAGAGAAAGAGAGATAGAAGAAAGAAACTTGAAAAACATTGAGAAACTATTAGAGACCAAAATGTGCTTCAGGGTCTCATGGAGTAGATCATTCCTGCACTAAAACTACTCCAAGACTCAGAGAAAGAATTAGATAGTATTTCAAATCATTTAAAAAGTCCTGCAAAACACTGATATCAACACTCACTAACAAAGCAAAAACTTAACATAAACAATACTAAGCAATTCAACAAGATACTCCAAAAGTAATGCATGACCAAGTGGATTTAAATCCAGGAATGGATAGGTTAACATTAGAAGATTCCTTCACTTTAAATTATAGGTAAAAGAAAATATGGGTGTAACAATTAGAATAGCTGGATTTTTCAATCCCCAGACTTTTCCAGATGTGTAAGAAAATTTTGGTTTGCAAGTGACAGAATTCAAGTCAAAGTTAAACAGACAGGAATATCTAATGGAGATCAGTAAGTTTAAGACAAAAAAAAAAGAATAAATATTGGAAAGGAAAAAGCAAAACTCTTCTTTTTAATCTATCCATTGCAGAATAAACATCCAAATTTACAACATTCCCTTAAGTCAACAAAACTAGCTCAAAAAAAACCAGTAAGGCAAGACCCTATTTACAAATTCAGCAAAAGACAATCAAGTCCATAAAGGGTTGAATCTAGTGATGTGCATCAATGGAAGTAAAGTACATAAAACACTGTCCTTGGGGGCACAGAAAGGAAAATTAAATAAGAGTACAATTACACATGGTGCATCTGCCTTAAGTAAACCTATAAATTTAACACAATTCAAATGTCACGTTTTTTAAAATTTGACAATACAATTTTGAGACTTAGGTGGAAGAAAATTTAGAAGTAAATTTTGAAATTGAGGTGGAAGAATTAACACAAGCCAGGATATTTTGCAAAGGAAAATGTTGCCTACCATGTAATAAACTTAGTATCACTTGTGTGTTTGTGCTGTACTTAACACCGTATTTCCCCATACTACGCATCTTGCTTGCTCCTCCCCAAAATTTAATGAAGTACAATGCATGCAACCTAGAGACCTTTTAAAAAGTATGCAAATATTACAAAAGTATTAAATTAGAAGTCTACATTTGAACCCAAGACTTCTTACTTCAAAGGTTATAGTTTAACGCTATGCTAATTAAACTTATTTCCAAGCTGGAGAAATCAGAACTGGTATTGAAAGACAACTCATTGAGCAAATTGGGAAGAAAAAACTACATAAATACTACAACTTACTCTTAAGACTGAAATTGGATTTATTTCTTTTCCTTATAGTTTTTCTCCCCATTATTTATTATGGCAAACAGTGTAAGGTAGAATTTGTTTATTTTGTTGCTTTTTTCAAAGAAAGAGTTATTGAATAAATTTATTAATTCTACTATTGTTTTTCTTTTGTATTTCACTGTTTTATTTATTACTTTTTCTTCCCTTATTTCTCTTGTGCATTTTGTTCTCAGGTTTGTTAAACTGAATGATTAATTTTTCAATTTAATAATAAAGCATTTCTTGTCATTTATGTTTCCTAAAGCATATTGTAGTCTCTATAAGTTCAGGAAAAAAATCCTTTGGGAATGTTTATCAGAATTTTATTAAATACATAAATTAATTTGTGGTGAAATGACATTTTTAACTATTGAATCTTCCCAACATCATGTCCCTCTATTTATTCAAGTCCTCTTTTATGTCTTAGTGAAACTATTAAAGGCTTACTCCTGTGGGTCCTACACAATTTTCAATAGTTCAAACCAAGGAAATTTTTTGCCCCAACTAGCTGTTGTTATTTTATATTAAAAAGAAGGTCTTGATTTTGTTAAGTGAATTCATAACTGACTCCCTTATAAACCCTCTTCCATTTCTCTGTGGATTTTCATTATAAAAAATTAGTATATACAAGTCATAAGTTCATTGCCTGTTTCTTAGTTTCTTCTTCTCCTTTTTAAGTAACTGCCTTAACTATAACTCATAAAATTATGTCGACTAATAATTATTATAATGAGCATCTTTGTCTAACTTTTGACTCTAATGTAATTGTTCTAGTATTTCATTTTCTAAAATTGAACTTTTTGTTGTGAGATAATATAAATTCACATGCAGTTATAAGAATAAACAAAAGGTGACCTCATATGCCCTTTACTCAATTTCCCACAACATTACATCTTACAAAACTGTAATCACAACCAGGGCATCAACACTGATCTAACTCACTGATCATAGTAAGACTAGTACATTTCTACTTGTATTCATGTGTGTTTGAGTGCATTTTAATTCCATGGAATTTTATCATATGTATTGGTTGCTGTATCTACCACTACAGTAAAGCTACAAGGCAGTTCCAGTATCACCAAGACACTGCACATTGTTTTTATACAGCTATGCTATATCTTTTTACCCCACCACCCCTTATACTCCACCTTGATTTCTGAAAACCATGAATCTGTTCTCCGTTCCTATAACTCTACCATTTCAAGAAAGTTATATAGAAGGAATCATATAGCATATAATATTTTGAGATTAGTTTTTTTATTCATCATAATTCCCTGGCAACTTATCCAAGTTGGTCCCTTGTTGTTGCTGAATGGTATTCCATAGTATGGATATATCACAATTTGTTTAACCATTTGCCTACTGAAGAACATATTAGTTGTTTCTGATTTGAGATTTTGTGAATACAGCAGTTAGTGGTGTTAAGCATCTTTTCTTATGCTTCTTTGTCATCTATATATTCACTCCATGTGAAATATTTTTTCATGTCTTTTCCTTATTTTTGAACTGGATTTTTTTTACTGGTGAGTTTTGACATTTCTTAATTATCAAATATGCTTTTGCAAATATTTGCACCTAGTGTGTAGCTTGTCTCATATTCCTTTTGTATTGCTCTCACAGAGAGAAAGTCTTTCATTTTGACAAGGTTTAATTTATCATCATATTTTAAAAATTGTATGGATTGGAGGTTGATGTCAAATTTAAGAGCTCTGACTATTTGAAAATCCCAAGATCTACTTCAATTCTTTCTAAAAGTTTTGTAATTTCATGGTTTACTTTTGTCTCCATGACAAAGCATTTGACAAAATTTAACATTTATGATGAAAATTCTCAGCAAATTAGAAATAAAGGGAAATTATCTCAACTTAATAAAGCACATCTATTAAAATATGCTGACTTGATAATTAATGGTGAAAATGGAATGCACTTTTCCTATGCTCAGAAAAAGGCCAGGATGCCCTCTCATCACTTTGTTCAACATGTTGCAACATGTCCTAACTCCTGAAGCAAGGCAAGCAAAAGGGATAAAAAGGCACCTGGCTTGGAGATAAAACTGTCTCTATTTGGAAATGGCGTGAATATCTTTCTTGTTTTTGTTGTTGGAGACAAACTCTTTCTATGTAGCTTAGGCTTGCCTGGAATCTATGCTGATTCTCCTCCCTCAGCCTCCAAGTGCTAGAATTACAGGATTGTGCCACCAAGCCTGGCAGCATGGCTGTCTATATGGAAAATTGTATGGAAGTAATAAAAAATTATAATGATATGGAAACTCAGAAAGATTATATGATAAAAGATCAATGCACAAAAATGAACTGCATGTTTATATATTAAAATTAATATATGCAAACCAAGAACATGGTATCACTTATAATCGCTCCAAAGAAAACTGAATACTTATGCATACACTTATCAAAACATGTATAGTAAAATCATGGGTCTCTGTAAGATATTAATGAAAAAAATCAAAGAAAACCCAAGTAAATGTAAAAACATACCATGTTCATGATTAGATCATACAAAATAATATGTCCGTTCCATCCAAATTGATTTATAGAGTTAATTCCTATATAATATCAGCAGTATCATTTATAGACATAGGGAAGCTTATTTCAAAATGTGTACAAAAGACAAGGCTCTAGAATATCTAAACAAAAATTGATAAAGCAAAATGAAGTGTGAGAATCATTCACTCAGTGGCCTATTAACATCTTTAATCAAATAAAAAATGTAAATCAAAAATTTTTACTCATAAAACAAAATGGATATTTTTATACTTTCTTTTGGCAGTTAGTGTTGCAAATGAGAAGTTTAAAGTCATTTGAACTTATAATCAACATTTTCATTTTAAAATTCCTAAAGACTATTTTGATTCTAGTAAACATAATTATGTCTATGGTCTATCTAGGTAAGAGCTCTCCTTATTATCTTTTATAGAATCCAGCTTCCTGGAGTCTTCACTGATCCTTTGACTTCGTTTCTACAACTTCATGAGCTGCCCTTTTAGGGATTCTTTGCCTGTCCTCTCACACCTACCTCTGAAATCTGACCCATGACCTCATAACTCTTGCATTCTGCATGCTGGTAATCACATGGACAACACCAAAGTCTTCTGTCAGTTGAAGCAGTAGCCTGGCCCTCTTAGACTATGACTGAAGTAAACTCTGGGTACTGGGATGGCTGAACAAAGTGTACTGAATCCCAGGGAACCAATTTCCTAGGAGACTCTTCTTGAGTAAGGATCCCAGTGACTCTCTCTTCAAATGAAATGCTTTACATATTTTGAGTCCTCGATCTTGTGATAGGTGGGGTCTTTTTGAGTTCTGAGGTGTTTTCAAGGCATCTTTCCTTTAATCTCTGTACAAAGTACTTGTTTTCTTTTTAATGGCACTAACTGCTTCAGAAACCACCCTTCTTTTGGCCCAAACTCTAGGCATGGTTTCTTCTGAGCCAAAATTTAAACTCTGCCTTTTGCATCCAATTTTCACTATAAATTGGGATAAAAATATCTATCTGTACCTTTGCTATACCCTGAATGTCTTGAAATTTCCTCCACCAGATTAGTTAGTCCACTTTCCTTAATCTCAGTCTCCCACAAATTCTCAGGACATGGGCAAAACATACACAAATTTTCAGACAGAACATAGTACATCTGACCTCTAGTCCAGCAGCCAAAGGAATCCTTGTTTGCAATGGAAACCTCTGAGCCTGGTCTTTACCGTCCATGGTTCTGACTAAGAAACACCCATCTTTTGGAATGGAAATGTTTACTCTGTGCCATTATATCTTGGGATTTTGTAACTTGATTTTTTACTTTTACAGAGATTCACACCTAAGAGTTTGCCTTAAGCCTCCAAAAAGACTTAAACTTGAACTTTTTTAAAATGCAGGAATTGTTTGAAACTTTGGGAAATAGATTGTTGCATTTCCCATTGTGTGCAGGATAGTTGTGTTATGTTAGTCAGAATTATGAACTTGTTCTTGTCTTTATCTGGAGATTGAGCATGGTTTAAGGAGATGTTTTGGGTGTGAAGTTAGCATGAGGTGGATCATGACCATTAATCCTAGATTAAGTAATGTCTAGATTAGTAAAATATGCTTCTGGGTACGTCTGCATGGGTCGTAGAGACGTGACTGTGGCTATTATATGGTCCTTAGCTCATTGTCTTCTAATACTGTTCCTGTGCTTTTCTTTCCAGCCACCATGAACTGAGGAGTTTTGCTTCACCCTTCTGCCATGATGGTTCTACCCTGGAGCCTGTTGACATAGACTGAATCCCCTGAACCATGAGCCAAACAAACCCACTGTGACACTTAAACCACTTCCTTTAAATTGTATTGGGTGTTATACCCAGCAATGGGAAAGCTGACCAATACAACATGTAAGGCTATTTTTGTCACTAAGACACCTAACACAAGGAATTCCACAAACATCAACAAGGATTACATAATAACTTTGTTTCTATATGCTTCATCTCTTCACACATGGTTTTATCTCTGCTTTCATTTATACTGTACTTTCCAGGAGAGCTATTCATGTTTTTTTCCATATCACTGTTTCAACTTTTCACAGTGTCAGTTCTGCTCTTCACCTCCTTTGGTGTAGATACTAACTCCTTAAGTTTCTTTCCCATCTTTCTTTGAATCTTCAATAACCACAAATATAACTGCAAATAATTTCTCCTCTAACTGTATGCACATGTGAGTCCTCCCAAGAGATGAAGACTGTTTCCTTTTCCTTCAATCTGAGCTGACCTTATGACTTGATTTAGCCAATAGGATGCAACAGAAGGGACATCAGAGAACTTCCGATCCTAGATCTTAAGTCTGGCAGCTTCTACTTTCTTGCTTTGGGGGGTTCAGCTGCCATACAAAGTAATTCCCACAATTCTACAGTCACCAAGTGCCAGCTGTACAAGTGGAACATTTTGGACCTCATAGTTTAAGCCCAGTTCCCAATTAAATGCTACCACTTTTTGCACTAGATCTTTCAGGGCATAGAATAGAAGAACTGCTCAACTGATCTCACCCAATTTTTTCTTACAGAATCATGAGCAAATAAAATGGCATGTTTTAATCCACTACATTTTAGGGTATCTCATTATGTCATAGTAGATAGCTTAGTGCAGCCTCACATCTTAACCTGGTTCCCTTTTCAGCGAATTTCATTACATTTTCATATCATTTTGTTTCATCTTGGTTTTCTTTCTCTCCTTCTGGTTTTCTTTAGTTATTCATAGGGATTATTTTTTTTTAATTTAGTGAAGGTTCCAAACAGTTTTCTAAAATTGTATTCTAGTTACTCTGCACTTCTGAGTCATCAGGATAATGTTTCCTTTCTCATGTTCTGCAGTTTGTCTTTTTCTGATAGACCAAGTTAAGTGTCTTCCGTTTTTATTTATTTTCATAATAAGAAAGATATATCAAGGCTCTGTTTTAGCAGCAGATAAAATATGTAGATTGCGGGAAATACAACTCAGAGGCCCAGTGCCTGCTTGGCAAGCACGAGGTCCTGAGTTCGATTCCCAGTATCAAAAACAAACAAAAAAAAAAGGTGCAGATTTCCCCTCCCCCACAACTTTCCACCTGGAATCATTTGGGTCCCCTTCTCATATCTATAACAACAGGACTGTAGAGGGTTCTATATCCTATACAGATCTTAGCCCAATTTTCAGGGTCTGTTTCTTACCTTTGCTTCTCATGTGTGTGCCCTTGAGGTCAGTACATCAGGTTTTCTTTTATAGGGTGCTGCCATGCCATGGAGGAATCTTGTTTTATCCCCAAACTCCTAATAATTCTCAGCATACATTGCTATCAGGTTTGTTAATATCTCAGTCTTCATGTGTATTGTGCACTTCTTCAAACGTAAAAGACCACCACTGGGGTTGCCTTATAAATTCCTGTTGTTTCCCAGCCGTTTCAGTCTCCTAATGAATTTGTGAGTAAGCAGAGTAAGCAGTACCTATGTAATTGTGGAAAGTTTCCCAGTTTTTTATTTGGTTTGGTTTCCAACTGTAGGGCAATTTGGAGAAAAGAAATGTATTTATTTCATTTCAAAAGGAATATGAGTATGGCACTTGTTTCTGGTTTTGTGATGCAGTTTTAATATTTACAGTCATGCATTTAGTGAACGCTTACAGTCTGACAACGTATTGTTCATCAGTGTTGGTTTTTAAGGATATTACACATTTTCATCTCTAAATTGTAATGAGCTTTTAGAAAGAAGGTCATAGGGACCACAACAGAGACTGCTATTTGAAAGTTCAAATTTATTTATTTTAATGTACTAATAAATTGTAATTAAGGCTATAAATATTAAAATCTTGTTAAAAAATCATTAGCAGACAAGAATGACTTTAATAGTTGTCCATATTATATCTGCTGGAAGAATTGTGCAGTAGGAATTGTAATTCTACTTCTCAAAAACTTCAAGCAGACTTTACAGAAAAAGATAAGGTAGAAAATGTCCTAGATAAGGCAGAGGCTTGATGGAAAAGTTTTGTAGCTGGAGTCAAGATATTGGACCAAGGGATTATGAATCATCACAGTGCCAAATTTTATGCTCTAACCATATCAGGATAGAGGTCGTGAATGTTATAATTGGGGTGTTAAGGTCAATAACAGTTGATAAATCTGAGCTAATAAATTTTTAAACTACAAGGGATCCTGAATCTAAGTACAGAGAGAACAATAGTGGGCTGTAAGTATAGCTCAGTGGCAGAGCCCTTATCTAGCATGCACAAGGCCCTGTGTTTGGCCTAGGAAAGAGAGAGACAGACAAACAGACAGACACAGAGACAGAGACAGAGACAGAGACAGAGAAGAGACAGAGACAGCCATTTTGAAATCAGGGCATTGCATGAAACTGCAGATTATACTACGTGATATAGCCCAAGATCTCTTCCTCTGTCATTTTTTTTAACTAACTTTATTTTAAAGATAGTAAAATCCAGCAAAACATGACAGAACAAAGTCCATCAAAGCAAAGCAGTAGAACTGGTGCAGAACTTCAAAGCAGGATACTAGGAGAACAATAGCTACTATAGTATATATTGTTATCTTCACAATAGTTGACCATTCCATCAGGTTTTGTTATTTATTGCTGCATAATAGTCACTCCAAAATTAAATGGCTTAAATCAGTGAGCAGCTTCTTACCAATTCTATAAATGACTACAGCCAGTTAAATAATTCTTCCACACCATAGGGCCATAAGATGTTGGTCACGGAGTTACTGAGGGTTCAGCTGAGTTGGAACATCCAAAATGACCACTCACGTGTCTGATGCCTCATGGTTTGCACTGGGAAGCTAGTTCCAGTTGGGTGCTGAAATGACTAAACCCCTCTGCCTCACACTGGGGCCACCTACTGTACGGTTGACTTTTCCTGTTTGGCCTTCCTATGACTTCTCTACACAGCCTCCTCTAGATTTCTTAAATCTTATCTCAGGCTGCCAGAAGTGAAAAAAGAAAAACCTTCAAAGCATTCTTAAGGCTTAGTCCCAGAAATATCACAGCTTCATTGCTACCACATTCTACTAGTTAAAACAGTGACAAAACCAACCCAGTTTTAAAGGGAAGGAAAATAATCCCACTGTTTGAAGGGAAAATTACAAAACTCAGTGGTTAACTTTAATGCACCAAATCCACCCAAGTTCCAGAACACTGGCAGCATCTCTATGGTATAAGTGAGGCTCTACCTAAAGAGAAAAGAAAAATAAACCTTAGTATCTTTCAGATTTTTTATGAGAAACTGAATTACCTTAAAGAAAAGATCCACAGATTTGCTGGAGGTTCATAAAAATAACCCTCAGATACCTTATTTCTTGTCCACAACCTCATTTCTTTCCAAGATTTTAACCCAAGTTTTCATCCTCAGTTCTAAATATACAAGAATGATCAAGAATGGCCAGGAATCTGGGGGAAACTGCCCCATCTAAAACACTCAGGGAAACAAATAAAGAGAATCCAGAATAAACAAAATTATTAAGAAATGGGAAACCTCAAATAACATATAATTAATACTCTGTCTGAGATAAAAGAAAATATTATATCCATGAAATAAAAAGATAATCTTTAAAAAAGAACAGTCAGACAATAAAAAATAAAAATATCCTTAAAGATTAAATATATGAACAAAAACACAATAGAAGAGTTGTAGGATAAATTTAAGAAAGTAGCTATCATTATAAAGTAGAACAAGATGAGAAGCATATGGACAATATGATAGGAGACTCAGAAGTTAAAAAATTTAGAGGATTCAATTTCTAACACCTAGATGGTCTAGGGTAGGTGGAAGGAAGTAAGGAAGAAGGAAGAAGAAAAAAGTGGAGGAGGAGAAAGAGGAAGGACATAAAGAAAAAATGTTGGAAGGAAAGAGGAAAAGTGAGAGGTAAAGAGGGATGATGGAAGGGAGGGCTATTAGGGAAGAACCAAACTATATTTTTTCATAATTGAAGAAAATAACTCTGTTTGAAATCCAGTTTTTAAAACATCCACCTCACAGCTCATCAGCAAAAAATTCTAGAAAACTAGCAATAAAGAAAAGTTTCTAAACATTTCTTGAGAGAGAAGCAGCCTGAAGGACTGAGAATATGAATGAAACTGGATTTTCAATAGCAACAATGGAAGTTGGAAACTCTAAGAGGACATTATTTTCAGCCTACTATTCTCTACCCTTATTTAATCTAGTTTATGAGTGAAATTAAGATATTTTTAGGCATTCAGAATGTCTTCACATTTCTCTCTGGTATGTCTCATGAAGCCATTGGACGATATGTCTCACAAAGCAAGGGAGTAAAATAAGAAAGGAAGATGCATAGGGAATTAAAGAAACAAGGAACAAATGTAAGAGAAGGGCAAAGGCAATGCCAGGGTGCTAATGGTGGAAAAGGGAGGGGTTAAGCTATGCAGAAGTCATAGAAAGAAGTGAGACCAGATGGAACAGTAGATGGGAAACCCAAAGAGACCTGACTCCAGAGGGGAGAAAATCAAAGTGACAAACTATGTTAGGTTTGATGCATCAGAAAATTGTATTGATGAGTGTTTTTGCAAAATTCTGGATGGGCCTGAAGTTACTTAGATGCTCAAAGAACATTAAAAATAAAAAACCAAGGCAATTATTAACTACAAGAAAAACTAACAATTGTACAAGAATGGACTGTATCATTTATGTCAACAGTCAGCACAACTTATAGCCATAATAATGAAAACTCTAAAAATGATGTTAGGAGAGTAGAGGATGCAAAAAAAGTATACATGATTTTAAACTTACATCTAATAGAAAGCCAATAGTTTTCGAGGTTGGTGAGTGAAGAGAAATCAAGACCTTCATTTCAGTTAGAAATATGGTCATAAATAGCAAGTGAAATACTAAAAAAATAGCATAAAATATTCCCTTCTGGAAACTAGGATAAGAGGGGTGTGGTAAATGCAGGCTTGAGCCTTTCTGTTGGGACTCCCTATTATGGCATCTAAATAACCTGTTCCTCACCTCATACCCACTGCCCTTTCCAACCAGCTACGTGCTTCCCACCCCCCAGCTTCTTACAACTCATTCCCACTCTATCACAAATCCCCTGCACATTAACAATTTCCACACCCTCCCTAGGTTCAGGTTCAGACACTGCCCAGACACACTTACTGTCTGCCTGGTGATTCTTTGAGACAAGCTATGTTGTCTGCAAGTTCTAGGAAAAAGCACAAATGAGAAACTATAAAAAATGGGAATCTGGAAACAATAAGACCAGGGGAAAGGTTTCTTAGCCTAAATCTCAGAAAGCAAGCGAACAAATGCATTAAATGCTAAAAGGATTTGGCAATGAACAGTCAGGCTTACGCATTCTTCCTCCTCCCCCACTCCATCCTTGAGTCTCACCACCTCCACGAGACCTTCTTCACCTTGCAGCATGCAGGAGCATCTTCTTTTCAGAACAGACATCAAATCTCTGGGTGTTTCTCCAGTCAGCCAGCTTTAGAAGAGAAAGCACAGGAGTTCCCCTTGATTTAGATCACAGCAGTGAGAGGTCTAAACTCCAAAAGGGAGATAAATGTGTTGGACTGCTTGATTCCACTCTCCGTAAGTGCCTGAAGTCTGCCCAGCTGATCTCTGAGCTGGTGGCAGAGGCCTCCTCTTTGTACCTGTGCTCCCAGTGGGGGCATAACAGGGCCACTTTAGAGCAGGGTCAGTGCATATTTATAGAATGAATGAATGAATTTAATGATTTGAGACGTGTACTAGTATATTTGATCTCATTAGGTGATGTTAACACTAATAAAACAGTCAAATTACACCAAAGTAATGGTTCTTTTTTTTTTTTTTTTTTTTTGTGGCACCAGGGATTGAACTCACAACCTTGGTCCTGCCAGGGCAGGTGCTTAAGTCACTGAGCCAAACTCCCCACCCTAGTTTTTTGAAGCAGGGTGGCACTATGTAGCTCAGGCCCGCCTTGTGCTCACCTTGTAGACCAAGCCAGCCTCAAACTCAGAATGTTCCACCTACCTCAATCTCCCAAGTGCTGGGATTAAAGGTATGCCGACACCATGCCCGGCAAGGTAGTGGTTCTTACTGTGCCGACTCCTCAACTCAGCACCACTTCAAATCTTGATAGAGATGCAAATTCTAAGACCACACCCTCTATTGGGACTCAGCAAACTGTGTTTTGAAAAGCCACCACGTGACTCTGAAACCATCAAATTTGGTTTCCTCTCATACTATTACAGAGAATTGAGTTACATAGTAATGTTATAGGCACTCGGGCAGGGCTGGGACTTCCAGGGAGTCTGGGCAAAGATGAAAACTCGTTACAACTGTGGCCAAAGGTGCATCTGTTGGAGGCTAGGCCTGAAGATAAAGGTGGAATGACCAAGCCTGCGGTAAGTGGTAATACCTGGTCTAATGAAGTCTGGATAGACATCGGTCACCTCGTGGGGTGACCAAGACCCTTGGACTCATCCCTTCCTGAAAAGTTCTTTGTTCTTTTCATGTACACTTGCTATGTGACTTGCTTCCCCATCTGATCAATATTACCTAAGCGATTTTGCTTATAATCTTACTGGTTAATCATAGCTGTAACCCAAAATATACTGATGTGTTTGTGCTCTAAAAAACTTGCCCTGAGAAATGGGGCCCTTGGCAACACACTTGGAGACCCTCCTGCCTCTCAAGAGCTATATCTCTCCCCCTCAATAAATATTTCCTACTCTTAACTGCCATTGTTCCTTAGAATTCATTCTTCAATTTTGGGGACCACAAACTCAGCATATCAGACATCTAGAAGCTTGGGAGTTATACTATTTTCCTTGTATCACATTTGGAGGTCCTGATATCATTTCCTATATCAATACCTGTGGCTCTATCTTGCTGCGATTTCTCACACACAGGTATTAGTGAGTGAGATAAAATAACCACGTCAAGAGTAAGACTAACAAAGCCTGGATCCACACTTTGCGAATGGAGGCTGCCCTTGGTTGATGACAGGACTTTAGGCAGATATTTGTTCTAAGGAAATATGATCTGATATTTTAAAATCCTGTTCAGACTTGCCTTTTACAGCTTCTGTGAAAGGTATCTGGATTAGACAAGAGGAGAGTAGGTGGACCAGAGTAGCAAAAAGAGGACTTACTGTCTCCAAACTGAACCTCCAAGAGTAGGTGAGGTGTCTTCAGGAGATCACACACCAGACCTAAAGAGCAAGGATCAAGTTCCTGTTAGAACCTATTCTGTGCACTGTGCAATATGCCTGTCCTGACAGTCACCGTTCCTCCCCTACCATCTATTCCTTCCTCCTCAGCCTCCGGGGCAGAGCCTGCAGCCAGCTCCAGGGGCAGATTTATGATGCACAGGCATGAATAATGCAGCAGCCCAGTTCTGAGACAGAAGCTTCTGGGCAGCCTGTAAATCACTGCAGATACTGTGCCAGGCTTCTTAATCAGCTGTCCCCAGGGCACCTCAGCAGAGGAAAGGAGGGTACCCCAGCTGCCTTCAGGACCTATTAATAAGACCCAAGACTACAGATGCCAACCTTTCCCTGCCAGGCTCACAGCCCTCACATCATGGCTCCAAAGAGGAGAGAACCCCTAGGAGGGACACAGAAGGACACAGAGGAAGGAGGAGACAGTCTCCATGCACGCATGCATACTCTTCTGCTCCAGAGCTCAGTGCAAGGTTGCACAGGTCATGCATTCATTGCATAAGAGCCTGTACAGAGGGGCTGCAGGTGAGCATAAGGCTGTAGTCCACCCCAAGATCACTAACTAAGCCCTGTCCTGGCTCCAGTTTATGCCCAGTTGGAAAAGGCACCTATTTCTGATTTATTCAAAGCTATAATCTTGGCTTGCAGTTACAATGCCAAACACACACCCAAGCCCACGCCTTTCTATCCTTCCCTTTCCAAGTTCATGACACTGATCCTGCCTCCTCCTAGAGCTTCAGTGTCCCCATCATCCCTGGCTCAGATGCTAAGGCCCCCTATTCCATAGTCACCCACCATTCTAGGCACCAACTGTGTGAAAAGATTTTTCAGCACAATCTGCCCTGGACTCCACATCTCCAAGCTATTAAGGCTGGGAAGTCCAGAGCCAGCTCATATCCACAGATTATGGTGCTCTGCACATACAGAGCCATGGATAAGACTTTGTCTAAGACAGTTTGCCACAAGGTTTTTGCAAGTTCCCTGATGGTCTGAGTAGGATATCCTGCACTCTGATTAATCAAACAGTAGGTGATCCCCAACCAATAGCAAAACGTTTACATTTCCTCCAGTGTATTTGTATTCCAAGTAGTGTATATTTCCTACCAGGATCCCTCAGGGAAGTTTTAAATGTGATTTACCAGAAAGACCTCCTCAGACCACGGGATAATTCTCAACCTACTAAAACCCTGATTCACGCATCTAACCAATGATCCTTCTTCAATGAAGAGGAGCATATTGCTCATAATAAAAGGGTATGTTTGGGGATAGGGGCAGAGGGGTGTTATGCACAGGGGAGCAGGCAACTGAAAATAGATCCTGGAATTTTAAAAATGTACCAAGTTTCTGAACCATGTCTTCCATCACATGACCTATTTGGTGTCTCCGGAAATCCCACATGGAAAATTGGACCAAAGCAGGGAGACACAGCTTCCCCAGGGAGGCGGGAAAGCAATGAACAGAGTCTCTCTGGAGATGGTGGTTCCCTTGGACATGTGATTTAATGAATGAGCCAGGGTGCCTGCTCTGGGAAAAGCCCCTGAGGATTCACAAGTCAAAGGTTGGAGGGGCTGCCTTTCCTGGCCACAGCAGGCCACTTCCTGCATTGACCACCCTCCCTCACACAGTCACCATTGACGCCAAGTGCTCCATGACTCAGCACAGACTCGAGGCCACTAACAACTGAGTCTATCAGCACTCCTAGGATGCCCAGACAAGCAATAAACCCCAAGTTCATTATCCCCCATTGGATCTTCACAAAATGATACTCTTTATCTGCTGGGGAATATGTAGACTCTCCCCTCTATGAGTGCCTATTCTGTATCCATACTGTGGACACCACAGCCTGCCACTCAACAAATATTCACTGCATAGCTACAGTGGGCAGGATCACATGGGGTTTTCAGGTCTAATGACCCTTCTCTAGCTATGAGTCATGAACAAATGCATCTGAAGCCTACTTTGCACTAGTCACTATCAGTGTATAGTATGCAAAGAGGAATAATAACAGCTACCACTGAGAAATCATGGCTGGGTCCCAAGCACCATTCTAGCACTTGACATATATTGGCTCATGTCAGTCTAAAAACAACATTGAATTTATTATTATTATTCAAATTTATTATTTGCATCATATTTATTTTACTGAAAACTGAAGCAGAGAAAACAATTTGCCTAGGGTCACATAGCAAAGTGGCAAGAATAGATGTTGAACCCAGGCTCTTTAATTCCAGAGCTCAAGCTCTGAGCAGCAGTATATCTCCCTTCAACAACAGGTCTCCTTTCTCAGCAGTTCACTGTGCTAGTTGAACACGGAACCAGATAATTAAAATACTGAGTAACCAGAACTAAATGTGCTAACTCAGCAGGGATCTGGTGTTGAAGTCAGTATCAACATAGAATCTTGCTAAGAACATCAGTAGCTTCCCCAAAAGGGAGCAGTCTGTGAAATATCTCAGAGGAATGAGAGCTTGATATTCTCAGGGAATGGCAAGATGTTCCCAGTGGCTGCAGTGTTAGATAGAGTAGGTAAGCTATGAGATCAGAGTGTGAGCCTTCCCTGCCAGGCCACGGTCTGTGGATGCTGTTTTGTGGGAAGTGGGGGGCCACTAAAGCCTTCAAACAGGGCAGTGACATAAGCCCCCATCTGAAGGGAGGCCCCAGCATGGGGGTGGGAGCATCTGTGACTGGACTGTGACTGAGATCTAATGGCTAGCTTCCCCAGGGCCTGGCCTGGCCTCTGCCTGCCCTGGGCCCAGGGTGGGGCTGGGGGAGCCAGCCGGCTGTCTCCAGATGATTAAGGAGCTGGCTGTAGCTCCTTGGTCCAGGAAGGCTCTGGCCAGCAATGCACAGTCTTCTCTCTTTTCCTTTTGGCAACAGACGGGCCTGTTGATGTTTATCAGTGCATGTTTATTATTCTTAACGCTGTTCAGGATGTTCCTCCCGGCTGGGGAGAGTGAGGCAGGCCAGTAGGGAAAGCATTGGGCCAGGACCTTGAACCTTGGCCTCACTGCCACCCAGGGTGTGTGTCAAAGCTGGCAGGCTCACAGCTTGGCTAGCTCTGCCCCTCATTGACAGATAAAGAAGTTGAGGGCAAAAGAGGGGAGGATTTGCCCAAGATCACGAGCAAATTAGGTGCAGAGGATTAGCTGTAAAGAGAACTGAGCCTGAATTCACCTCTCTGAGTTCCCACAGGCCCTGATCAGGGATTGGTGTTTTGTTTCACAATGTATTGTATGCCTGTTATGTGAGCAGGCTGTGGAAGATTAAATAGGATTTTGCCAGAGGATCGAGGCTGAGATGGGGGTAAGAAGTTGCTAGAAAGGGTATTCTGGGCAGGAAAAAAAAAAAAGCAGTTTGTGCAAGAACCTAGAATATAGAGATACTTCTGAAGATGAAAGTATCTGAAAGTCAGGGTAAATGTAGGCCAGGGAAGAAAGCATGCACAAAATCCAACAGTAGTGACTTATTTCAAAGCCAGAAAACTCCCTGAGAAGTGTCTCTATGCATGCAAAGTGTGCAGAGAGAGTGTGGCCAGGCTGCCTTTCTTCCTTCAAGTGATGCTCAACCTCATCCCTGTATCCTCACATCCCAAAGCAGAACTCTGCTTCTCAGACTCATTGCTCCACAAATGCAACCAACCCCGGTTAGGGTAAAGAGGAAAAATAGGAATATAGTTATAACTGTATACTGGGAGATTGTGTCTCTTTCCAGAAAATTGATTTACTGAATGACTTTGTCCATTCTCTGCTGCTATAACAGAATACATGAGGCTGAGTAATTTGTTTTTTTTGTTGTTTTTTTTTTGTTTTTTTTAATTTTATTTGAGCGAAGAAAAACAAAACAAACAAAAACTACAACAACAACAACAAAAAAATGACATATATAGTAAAAACAACAAGCAAAAGAGACAAGCAAACAACTAGAGTAAATACACAACATTGCAGGTTTACAAAACCGGAAGATAGAAGCTTGACAATGGTTGCAATTTGCGCATCGTTATCTTT